>JAUZNJ010078144.1:0-24473 GCA_034780135.1 Jordanella pulchra
ATAGATAGATAGATAGATAGATAGATAGATAGATAGATAGATAGATAGATAGATAGATAGATAGATAGATAAGGATAGGATAAAGGGTTTTTTTTAATTGAAAAGGTGGTTTATTTTGTCAATGTTTTTTGATTAAAATGAGATTAATTAATTATTGCCCCTGTTGTAAACTCAATTCGAAGGTGTTCATTTGTGTAAAGAGTATCAAATTCTTCTTTTAAGGTACTGTGTTTTAATCTTCATGAACTCTTCAACATTTGATGCTGCTTTGAAATATTTTGTAGGTTGAATGCAGAAGAAAAGGTCTCACCTTTGCTCCCTGATGTTGTCTTCCTCTCTGCTGCTCACACTGATCTCCGCTCATATTCGGCTGTGGTGTTGTTGTTCTTCCTGCTTTGGTTTTATCACAGGGATTCCACTCAATCAGCTGACAAGCTCACTCTTGCTTGGCATTAGTCCCTATGGCCTGTAGAGGGAGAGAATATGTTTTTTTAATGAATAAGCTTGACCTTTACCTACTTGGTCTTGTTTTTAAAGTCGGCCATCCTTCATGCTGCCCAGTGCTGTTACACACACCACAGAAACATAAAAACCAAGCCTCTGGTTCTCATAATGATTTGATGTTTAATATTTAGAATAAAGTAGAGAAACAAATGATATCACATACTCTATGGTTATTCAATACTTAATTAACCTTACACTACTGAGTAAGTAAAGATTGCAGAGTTCAGTTCATGATTTCATGCATTAGGAAAAAGCTGTCAAAATATTCCAGGTACTATTTTACATTATAACCGATCTGACCAGTGACTTTCCTTATTTTGAAGGGATTTAATTTCACAATTTACACCCTTTCGTAAATACAACTTAAGCTAGGCACATGATTAGAGAGAAGGATGTTTGCATCTTGGAGAGGTTAAAAGGCAACTGATTCAAAAATTAGACCATTACTCTGGTTCACTGAGCAAGACTCTTAAGCGCAGATTGGTCACAATGAGGTGGCCCACCAGTCCGTCCCTGAGGGATGGGTTAAATGCAAAGGACAGTTTTCCCCACTTTGGAAATGGAAAGGGATATTTTACTTTTCATACCCAAAAGAAGGAGGACTTAAATAGAAGCTGTTTAACAACTTGAAGTAGGCTGGTAGATATCAAAAACTCCACTTTGGGCTCAGATTTAAAGGAATACAAGAACAGAGCAGAATGAATAGTAACATGGGTCTGCACAATTGGTGAAGCATGGAACAATAGTGGATCTTCATTGGGGTCGACAACCTCCCCAAAAATACCATATCAATGCTTTAAGAACTCATCCAGTAGATCAGCAAGGACTTAGAACAAAATCTAAATTACTGGAAATTTCACTTGCCTCAGTCAGAATCAGTCTTAATGATTTAATAATAAATAGCATTGGGTGTGCCGGTGGCGCATGGGTTAGCGCGCATACGACCCATGTACGGAGGCCTTAGTCCTCGACGCGGACGACCCAGGTTCAAATCCGGCTTGTGGTCCTTTCCGGCATGTCTCCCCCCCTCCCTCCTACCCCCTTTCCTGCCAGCCTACTGTCAGAAAAACAAGCCACTAGTGCCGTAAAAAGCTCAAATAAGAAAAAAAATAATAAATAGCATTTATAAGAGAGAGACAAGGATTAAAAATTCCTGTTAACCAAAGACCATGAAGTCTTGTTTTGTTTTTGCTATTTAAGATCTTGATGATCTCCAGTATTTTTTGGAAAATATTTCTTACATTAAAGTTTCTGTATGGTGTCAAATCCCTTTCATCTGGTTTAAAGCTACCAGTAATTTACCAAAACAACACGATTGCAGCAGCAGTTGTTGTGTGATGGTCGTAGGTTGCTTTGCTGCTTAAGGACTTAGACTATTTGCTATAGGAGAAAATTTACCAAAACTAAATTCATTGGAGGAGTCAAAATAATACATCATGGGAAGTGATGTTCTGATACGACAATGATATTGCAAATCGGTCCTATATTAGCCAAAAATGATTACTGGAATATATCAGCCTGCTTCTAAAATCTATACTAATACTCAAAGCTGCAATATCAGAAATGAAATAGTTGGTTCTGGACACCACTTACAAGACTTACAAGAGAGCAATGATGAAACAAGCTGTTAAGAATAAAAGGGTTCTTTGTCCAACTGAGAGAGATTTAAGATTTAGAGTTGACTGAACAAGAAGCAGGTGTTTTGTTTTTATAAACAAGGTGCGACCATGAGAGTAGGAAAGAAAAAAATGAAACTGCGTAAAGTTGGAGAAATTAATGATAGGTCCCACTGAGAACAAGGAAGAAGAATATGAATAGGGCCTACAAACTGTATGGACAAAAAAAAAAACAAACTTAAAGCTGAATGCAAAACCCGGAGATCATGACATCTAGCTGATAATTGTTAATTATCTACAGCTATAGCCTAACTTTCCTAACTAGCAAGAAAATGATTTAAAGGTTTGCTTATAATTCACCTCTGTATTGCCAAAAAGAAAACAAAATTAAGATTTTGGATCGGTCTAATCAAAGTCCTGACCTTTATTTTCCAGTATGACTAAATTAAAACAATTATTCAGCGATAAGTGGACCAACAATAATCCAAAGTGAAGTAAAAGCTCATTGCTAGTCATTACCATGAATGTGTATCAGGTTTGAGGAGAATCACTCGTTTACACAGAGAAGAAATTGGTTTGGAAAACTTTTTGTCTCATGTTAACCCATCTGATGACAGAAAACTTCTGATCAAAAGACAAAAATAGATTAAATCATTATTTTTCAACTGGAGTAATGTCCATGCAGCAAACTTTATTTCTTTTAATGTGGTGAAAAGTTGAAGGGACTATCCCCTTTTAGCTTCTAGATAATCAGTTGACTGACGGCTCACACCTACAATTGTAGAATGGGGAGTGCTATGCTACGTTCCACATAAATAGAGGACGTTTTGCACTGCCTCTGACATCGAAATTAATTGAACCAGGAGAAACTTGTGAAGTCATTTATTTTTAAGTCTACCTCTACAAACTGAGAACTAGTTTGTGCTTGTTAATCAGTTTCCTTTAATAGTCCTCTCAGAAGGCTGCAGTATTCCACTTGGGATGAATGAGCAGAAGATGGAGAGGAGCTTATTGAGAGCTGGGAGTTCTCCCTGGTGTTGTTTGGTTATTGAAGCATGCTCTGTTTCTGATAATTACTTCAGTTTAGGGAGGGGGATGCCTAATGACCCTTAACTCTACAATTATTAACCCTATGCTCTTTGCACATCTTCATTATAGAATGTATTTAATGTATCTCAGAATTTTCTCTCCGCAAATGCTTTGTGAAGCTGGTGGATGAAATGTTGGTGTTAAGTAAACCAGTGAAAACCAGTGAAAAACTAAATTAGAAAGCAACTAGCTAAACAGTGGTGGAAAACATATTCTGAACACATGTAATTTGTAAGTAAGTCACACCTGCTGGTTGGTGTAATGATTTGACTGTGGCTTTAGAGATGTGCCATTTGATCTGACGAAATCAACTAATAAGCATGTTCTTTGAGGCAGTTACACTCCTTTTCCACAAAATGCTTCATTATATGTGCTCAGTAACAGGAGCTCTAATCACTTCTTCCATAGTGGCGCCTTTTTTAAAATAAAAATCTTCTATGGTTTTTCAGCCTGCTGTTTTTTTCTCTTTCTTATGTCTGAATGACTTATCTAATAAAGTACCATTAATAAACTTCATTGTAAACCTTTTAAAATCAACTTTATTGGCCAAATTTGTTGCGCTAACAAGGAATCTGACTTTGATTACCTTTGCTGATATAATTTTGCATTAGGTAAAATATATAAAAAAAACTTTAGATAAATGGAAGTAATGATTACCAGCAGGATGTGTTTGTCTTTTTGTTTGTTTTTATGGTGACTCGTGTATGCAAATAAGGTTCTGAAGCATCGGCCCTTAATGTAAAACTCTAAACTGTTGGTCCAGAATATGTGAGATCTATAAAAATATTAGATGTCTCATAAGTTTTGTAAGTTTTTTTGTTGACAAAATTTACGACTCCAAAACAAAGTCGCCTCCCTACAGTAAAAAAACTGTGGCAGATAGCATCATGATGTGGGAATGCTCTTCACAGGGACAGGAAAGTCATCAAAGTTGATGCAAAGATGGTTGAAACTAATATATAGTTTCCAAACCTTTCAAGTTTTTCCTTTCAATGACAGGGAAATCTAATTACTTAGATTTAGTTTCACATTGTTTTACAATTGAGGGTTGATCAATTATTCAAAATCTCAGTAAAATTATGTTTTTTGGAAGACACTATCATAGTCAGACCTCTCAGCTAATCTTTAGTACATTAGTAGCATGAGATTTATGGAACTAAAGGTCTGTGTGTTTTCATAACTTGACATCTTGTGAGCATTTTATCTGAAAGCTCCCCACAATCTGCTGCAGAGGCAATACAATTTTATTTGTATGGTACAATTCAGTACAAGGACAATTCAAAGTTCTTTACATTAATTAGACAATAAAATTGAAGAAAAATAAAAGCAGATGAGTTTGCTTCAGCTTTTAAACCTTTAACCTGTACCATTTTCTTTTATTTGTTTGTTTTTTGTATTACAGGCATTGTTGCAGTCCTGTTTTGTGGCCTGAGCCAGGCAAAGTATACAACTCTAAATTTGTCACATGAGGGAAGGACAAGAACTAAACAGGTACATTTGGATTCAGTAACTCCAACTAATCTTTCTTCTTTTAAGACACACTTTTTTTTTTTGTTTTACTTATTCATATGGTCTTTTTATGCCATCTCTTTATTCTCTATGGACATTAAACCATGTATGGACTACCATTAGTGTTCTGGTCACCCTGTGGATGTCTGTGTGGGAGACAACCTCTCCACCTTATCTGCTCAGAAAGCCCAGCACAGACGGAGGCCAGCGCTTCTGATATACTAAGCTGACATGCAGCGCAGTGGAACAAATAAATCTAAAGTGCACACATTGTCTTATCCATGCATTTATTATACATTATCAGTGCCACGGTGCGACTGTTTATTATAGAAAAGCTTTCTAAAAGGTAACGCAGTGGAAGACCTCACTACAGAATAGGTTTGCTACGCATTTATGCAGAACAGTGTGTTTACTTGGCAGAATGCCTGTATCCATTTGTTCATGTTTTATATATGCAGCTCCAGCTGAAATAAAACGGTACAATTTGAAAAGCTTGTCAGACATATTTTTTTTTCTCTGCAGCATCTTTTGTAGATTTAGATGGAAAACTGAAACTATTCTTATTTAAGTAGATTTTTAGGTAACAAAACCTAAGTATCTGGTCTAATGTTTCTCAGTGTTTTTAACTAATAGCTTCATAAGAATGGTTGCAAAACTGGATTTGTTTGTAACAGAAGTGCATGAAAGACTGCAATATCTTTCTATCAAGAAGTATCAAAAAGCACAACCAGAAATGTGTCTTGCTTTTATGTCCAATCTGCTCCCTTTTTATTTTTTGCTTCTCTGGGCGACCCACATATTTCCAGTAAAAATGTGTGGGTATAAACTAAGAAAAAGGAAAGATAAAACAACTCAGCTGTTAAATGCAAAAAGCATCATGCCCTCAGGCAGCAGATTTCTGCAGCTGCTTCCTCAGAGGGAATAACGTCAAATGTGGATTTGTGCTGTTTGTTCAAATTGAAACTAATTCAGTAAGGAGTCCTTCACTCATTGTCAGAACTGCAGTTTCTCCACATACTGTGTGATGCGAACAGACTTGCCTACATACTGATCTGTGGAGGAAGTGGAATCAGCTCTGAAGCTGCAACTTGAAAACCAGTGACACCAAAATCCGGACAAAAATCCTTTGGTGGCTTATTATTTGATCTTAATGAATACTGAAGCAAAGACTGTTCAAAGGAACTATTTTAGGAAGGATTTATATAGCGACCATGTGTGATACAAAGATTTTGGCTGACACTAATAAATTTACAGTAGCTGCAGAAGAACGCTGAATGTTGCTCTGTGCAGCATAGAGACAATAAAGGCTCCATGCAGGCAACCTTAAAACACTAAGCTGAGAAAATGAGAACAATGATATCAATATATATACATGTTTTTTCTTTTCCAGCAAACAGCTACACACACACTATACCCTCTCTTATTTTCTGACCGACTCCCTAAAGATTCTTTTAATCCTTTTTTTTATAATTTGCAGCTCTTTGAAGTCCTCAACTTCCTCGGGGAGATTTTCATCTTCGGCTACATGGGATATATATGGTTTACATTTCGTCACCATGCCTTCAGAGCTCTCTTCATCTCTGGGGCATTTGTATCCTTTTCTGCTATGCGATGAAGTTTCTTCACCCCCTGTTGTGCAGCCTCTGGTTTTCAGTCAGAACTCACTCTGTTTGATCTCACTCCGTCTGTTATACTTTAAGTCCGATCCCCTTTTTGTACACAGTCGCTGTATCATCTTTCTTGTTTTCACTTTGGCATCCTCAGCATCCTAACAGCCCTTAAAAACAACCATAATCACAAACTGCAAGGCACTGAATTGGTTAACAGCACAGATGGCATTCAGCTGTTGGTGTGCACTTAATTCTGCAAATTTATTCCCTGCATTACATCTTTACTAGAAAGCACAGATAAACACTTTTAATCATTTATATTAGTTTTCCTTTGCAGTGAAATAAAAATGTTCTTTGAAATTATTTTTTTATGAATAAAAGTTTTAATGAACTTTGAAGAAATAAATACAGAAAAGAGATGCTTGTGGCAAGACATGGCAAGGAAAGTTTAGAAAACTCATATCAGTAGCAAGACAATTGAAATTGCAATATATGAAAAAATAAATAATAGAGAAAAAGCACAAAGAAGAGCACATATTATTGGCATAAAGGTGATAAAATAATTAATAGATAACAATCCAGTGATAAAATGATTATTAAAATAATAAGAAAATGACTGATGATAAAATGAAAGTTACAAACTAAAGCTAATGATGTTAATAGGGAAGTAATGGATGGCTGGAAATGATGTTTGGGTAACTAGTAAACTACTTCACTTGGTCAACTGCTTTCAGGACTGTTGATGAAAAGTGTTTACAGCTGCTTAAAAACCTAATGCTTACAGTGACAAAAGCCATATTGGCCCACTCATTATATTGGCAAAGTTTCACTATCATGAAATAATTTTTATATTTAATCCTGCTGTTGTAGTTGTTGGGTTTTCTTTGTTGAATGGCTATCGATTGTAAAAGTCATCCTTTCCTTAGAGCTGGCATTGAAGTAGAGAATGGCAGAAAACAGGCTAAAGTGACTGCTCTCCAAGGAGTTGTTCTTTCACAGTCCACTGCTCTGACTGCCAGTAATTATTGTTATAGTTCATCGTCCAGCGCAGGGTCAAAGGGGCCACAGAAACATAGACTGAGCGGATTCCTTTCTCAGTGCCTTGTTTTATCTGAGTGGCTTGTGGAGAGGAAAGTGTACAAAGTGAGTTTAACTGTCCAGCATAATAATATCCCCAAAAATCTCCCAATCTGCTTCCCCTGCAAAACTGACCAACTTGTACAAACAGGAAGAAATGGAGGTCAGAGTCATCTTAAAGGGCCGTAAACGTGTCTATAAAAACGAAATAACCCGAATCATTAACCCCATGTTAATCGCTCTTTGGCTATTTAGTAGATTTTAATCGCTGCAGCCTTCAGCCTTAGCCGGTGAGAATGGAGATTGGCTTTATTGGAAATGGAGCTGAGATGAGTGCTTAATTACCTCCATTCAAACAGCTCAAAGGCCTTTGGAGAAGAGAGATGGCTGCTTTTGGGAGCAGGATATTGCTTTTTAAATTCCATAGGGTTCATAAGATTTAATATTGACTGCAGGATGCAAGGGAACTCTGTTTTAGTAATAGCTCTGTCATATTAGCCTTGCCTACTGTAAATATTGGTGCTGTTTTTATTTCTTGCATCACATTTGACTTTCCCTTGAGAAAGACTAAATTCTGTTCCCTCTGAATCTAAAACAAGGTTACCTGTCTACATAAATGGTGCTCATACATCAAAGATTAAAGAGTTTGAAAATATGTTTAGCCCTCTTTAGCCCTTTTCTTCTTAGCAGCACAACTGCAGATGTGGCAGTATAAAACAAAATTTAAATCATTGTTAGGAGATAGCAGTTGGGGTTTTTCACCAAAAATGTGATACATTATATGTGTCAGCTATGGCAGCTATGGCGCTAATAATTGCCCACCTATCATTCTCCATAATACTCCTCTGCATACTTAACATTAACTCCCATCCTGTGCAATATCAAAGTGGGTGTTTAGAGCAGGGACAGCTGGCAGCGCCTGATTGGTTTCATGCTTCAGTAAGAGGCCACACTGTGTTGCTTGCATCATAAACACACAATGTTTTGAGATTGTATTTTAATTTTTGTGTTTGAACTTTCATATTATATAAATACAGTTGAATCCAGGTGTTTTTGTAACTCGTGTAAAAAGTGTCTTCATTATATCAGACTAGTCCATTCTTGTTCTGGGTCTTTTCTGTTACAAGCCAGAATTTAAAAAAAAGCTATTTTTTATTTGAAGTTTTAAATGCTTTGTTTTATGTTGAAACATACATTCCTTATTACATTTGGTTTTTTTTCTTTCTCTTTTTCTCCTTTTCTTTTAAATACATACCTCCAACACGATTTTTCCACCACTGTATGTTTCAGTTGGGATGGTGCTCTCAGACTTCCAAGAATCTTTTTTTTTCTCCTAATATTAGCAATAGACATGGCCAAACAATGTTTTTTTTCTTCATACTTTTGAGCCCTTGCCTTTGAGCCCCTACCAGACTCATATCCATGTGTGTATTATGAGACTGCCTTTCCAGCTTTAGCCAACATTTTCCAACGGTCTTTTAAATCAGAATGGCCTGAAATCCCCAGACTTTCTAATTGTATACAAATCAATTAAACATACAAAATATTTCCCCATATGATATTATGAGTGTTTTTGATGATGTAAAAGAAGGAAGTTTCTTCAAAATAAATTTAGAGATTTACTTCTGTTGCCTTACATTTAGCTGTTAGAAGCAAAACAAGCCATTGATTTAATTAGAAGACAAATAAAAAGAATTTGTATATAACTCTTTCTTTTAATGCTTGCAATATCTGTTTACATTACGTTTACAAAAAACAGATTTTAAAAGTTAAGTATTGGCCAAGATGAGGTGCAGAATTTGTGATAAACAATAAAACCAATTCAGGAAAAAATCTGCTAATAAACAGAAAGGTTAGATTTTAAGTCTCTGCTGGCAATTGATGTTTATAAATTCTCTGTGCTTTGAAAAATTGACATTTTAAAATGTACATTTTAAAAGCTATTCTGATGGAGTTTAAGTTTAATATCTCTACACCAATTGTAGAACTTTGACACAGATTGGGAAGGTTTTTACATTATTTACAGAATACATGTGTCATGTTGAGGTACAGCATATGGACATATTTTTACCCAAAAGGGCTAACTCACCATATTGCCTTGAAAATTTTCCAATCATTAAACCATGTAGTGATTAATT
The DNA here is from genome assembly GCA_034780135.1 of Jordanella pulchra. NCBI lineage: Eukaryota > Metazoa > Chordata > Actinopteri > Cyprinodontiformes > Cyprinodontidae > Jordanella > Jordanella pulchra. The sequence continues at coordinate 9,544 of JAUZNJ010078144.1, forward strand.
TGTTCTTTGATCACAGCATTAAAATGATCTTTTTTCACAGGTGAATATTGTCAAATTTTCCTTAACCATTTTCAAATCCTACAGTTATCCATCTTTATTTCAAGAGCCTGCAACATCTATCCTTTGTCTTTCCTTATAAACTTGGGTCGTACAAGGAAGATATCTCGCACCGTCCAACACTTCATGGTGTTTGCAGGTACTGTTTTCTCTGACTTATAACTGGTATTTGGCATTGGGCATAGCTACAAGTGGGACTGCTGCTGGGAAAAATGTTGGTTTTGTGATCTACTTTCTGCACAACCTTTGAAAAAAGGAAACTTCCTCTCTTATTTATCCCATTGTTCAGGGCCTGCTGCTAACAGTCTCAGCAAGGAAGATGAGGGAAGATGTCCCCTGTGAAATAAGTGTAAAACAATGTCTTTGTAGAGTTAGTTTGACAGGCACAAACGCCAGCACCTACTTTAAGCTTTTAATATTTCATTACCGTTGTTCCTGAGGGCAGTCCTGGTTGAATATACAGAGAGCTAGAAACGTTTTATTTTTGAAACTCATAGCTTGTTAGGATTGATCCAAATAAATTTATATAAATAGGCCACTTAATATAGGTGTCATAGAGAGTAATATTTCAAATCTTTATATAATCTTCAGATTTAAGGGGAAGAAATGTTTGATGTAAAGTAACGCACCATCCTGTTTGTCTGCATGCCTGACCTACTTAACCACTTATGTGAGTTAAAAACTCTTATCTTGCTGTTTTTTGAGAGGATTCATTTACGTACAAAAGCAACTAACACCTTCCCTGGTTTTTCCCCATCGAGTTTAAGAAAGTGTCATGGAAAACGTTTTGCTTTTAGGTAGTTTATCACCAAATAAAAGCAATTTGTTGGCCAACAATTGTAAAATAATTCATGGCCAGTGTCTAAACTGTCTCCCTTCTATAGAGCTATTATCCAGATGTCTTTTTGCTGCCCTTTGTAAGTAATTGGTTGCTAGAATGATAGTTTAACAGATACCATGAATCCATCTGCTTGCTATAAAATTAGCTTTGTTTTTTTATCTGTTCTCAGGTTTAAGAGGGGCTATTTCTTTTAGCCTGGCTGTGAGAAACACATCGACAGAAGTACAACGCACAATTCTCACCACCACTCTACTTCTGATAGGCTTCACTGTTTGGGTACTTGGTGCAGCTGCCGGGCCCTTACTTGGACGTCTGGATCTCAGGTCAGTGTTTGCTGAGAGAAAAGTAAAATGGGAAGGAGGTTAAAACCAATTATTTTACCATTTTTCCAAATATGTAACCTGTTAGTATCTTAAAAAGGCCAATCTGGGAGTGAGACTTGAACAAAATTTGAAAGCATAATCAACTTTTTAATTTATCAAGATGTTCTTTCCATGTTGGGTTTCTGCTTCCAGTCCTAAGGGTATTGCTCCCAAAAAGGTCCCTGAGGTATCAATGAAAAAGAAAACATTACATTATTATATATAAAAAACACTATCAAGTCTCAAATCTTACAGCAAAATTTAAGCTTCCTTCAAGACTAAATGCTCACTGGTGCTGGTTAGTTAAAGAATCATGGTGTTCTTACTATTGCTGCTATACACACAGTAATTTATGTTATTGATCGATTGACTAGAAAAAAGGAAAGAGACCACATCATGAACATATTTGTACCTGTGTAAGAAGAAGTTTCTAAGATAAAATTAATATTTTTAAAGTTTAATTTTATTAGGAGTACATCAAACTGTCTACTTTAAATAAGGTTTATGTTAAAGAAGAAATTCTTTTATTTCTAATTATTTTACCTGATTTAAATCTTAAGGAAGGATTCCGGGGGGAAAAGAAATAAACTAAAAAGTGATATAACCAGAAAACGTTTTTGTCAAAAAATATAAAAATATTACTTTGGTCCGTTTAACCTTGTGTCACCTTTTATTGAACTAAGCTGAAGACCTTTTCACATGGATATAAGTTTTTGGAATAAAGAGCAGACCTCAGTACAACTACAGTTCTGATACCAAACCTCTAATTCTATTGATATTGAAAAATTTGAGGCCCACCAGCCTCAGAATTGTTCTCCTTAGGTGGCAACGGCTTTAAAATCTGTCTCAGGTGTTGGATATTCCTTGGTTCCTTAGTTTATCTTTAAATCCGGAAACAAATTCTCAGCAGAAGAAATAATCAGCTTATGGAGAAATGTTGAGAGAGTTGGAATGAGAAGGAATAACAGGTCAAGACTTGGGCAAAACTTACCGGTAATAGAGAATAAAAGTAACCAAGAAATAAGATGAGATGATTAGGCCTCAATCAAAGGGTTCTTCCCTACTTGCTGCTTTGATTGTGCTCTTAGTTCAGCTCACCAAAAATATCTCACAGCACCAATAGTGAACCACACAGAAGACATTGGAAAGTTGAGCCTTTAGTGAAGCAGTAGTCAAAAATCTGAATCTTTCTGGAGGCTTTGGCTTACTTCAAGCCATAAAAAGACTGCTGGGTGTTCTGAGTTAAACACGTTGAATCTCTTTTCAAAGGTTTAACAAGTCAAGGATCATTTTAAAGTGTACTAAGTTATTCACTTGCAGAGTAAGTTTATTTGTTGTTTACATGTTTATATACCTCCATGCAAAAACTTTTTTGATCAGTATAACTTCTTAGCATAAAAAAATAAGATTAGTTTGTTTTAGTTTAGATTTAAACCATATCAGAAATATCATTTGCTCAGTAAGTTTGTGTTTTATTTCAAAATAAGGTCATTGTGAAATCCTTCTGCAACGGCAGAGTCAGCAAAGTGAAATACGGAAAGACATTTACTGACATAAACAGTAGCCTACCTCATTTCTAGTGTCATACTGTGTTTGATAAGCAATAGTAAAGGCTTTGCTTAAAAACAGAACATTGATTCATCTCCTATTTGTCATTTCCGGTCAGTTTCATAATATCTGCGTCTTTCAGAAATTTAAGCAACAGTTGTACTTTTGCGATATAAGGGCCTGATCTTCAAAAGTTTGCCCTTGGATAAATCCATCACACAGAGCCTGATTGCAGCCACAAAAGAACGGAAAAAAACTGAAAATGAATAAACTTTTAACGGGGAGAAACCTCCAGGAGAATCAGGGTCAATGTGAGCTGCCCTCTGCCAAGCCCAACTGAGAATTGAAGAAGACAGAGGAAGAGACACAAAAGGAACATAGAAGTTCTCATCCATAAATATTTTGTATGCTAGCAAAGGAAATGGTAAACAAGCTCCATAGGTGACTCTGTCTAAGATAGAAAACAGTTGAGCAGGTGATCTCTGAGCCAGTTTTCATGTCAGAAATTATGAAAGGGGGGCACAGTAAAAGCTGAGGCTGTAGCTATGTCTAGAAGTGAAACACGACACAAACATGACAAAACAGACTCAACTTTATTAGCTATAATTGAAGTTGTGGACTGCAGTATACCAGCTTATACCTCCCTCCAGGATGTTGTCACAGCTAAACAAGGACAAATGAAATTACTATGACCTGATTTGCACATATGCCAATTTGCCAATTTGCACCAAATATTGCAACTTGCACACTGTTCTTATCCACTGCACTGTTTACACTTTTTTTACACTTTTGATCACTGCTGCACTTTTTGTATAACTTTTTATATATATCTCATTTGAAATAACAATGCAAATGTTCATAAGCTGTATGCAACGCAATTTCGTTCTGTATGCACTCTGTGCATACAAAATGACAAATAAAAAGTCTAAGTCTAAGTCTAAGTCTAAAAAAGAAGAGAGTATAAAGTTGGAAATTAAAATGGTTTCACATAGAAATGTGAACTAAACATGCTTCTATGTGAAACCATTGCCTGTTGGCACAAATTTTTGGTGTCAGATGAGAAAACCAGTGTTTAAGTTTAGGGGCATTAACAATTTCATGTGGAGCCAGGTTGGTTTGGATATATTTGACCCCTTGATAAATTAAATCATTATGTTAATACTACAAATAGCTTTTTCTAGGGTTGTTAATTTATTTAAAAAATGTGAAGCTTTTTAGTGTAATTAAGAAAAAAAAAATGCTCAAACGTAAAAATAAGGGCTCCAATGCTTTTGCCTGCCTAGATTTACCTGTATGTAAAAATAGCATAAAATTTGTTGCTGCATAATGAGCATCCACATTGTGGCTGCTAATTTTGCTAACCGCTTCAAACTGAAAGTCTGAGCGCAATCTGTGATTTGAGGCCAGTGAGCGATAATGATTATGGCTTGCAGAAGAGGTGGGAGGGATGCAAGGAGGTAATTAGTCACCTCTATTATTAAAGTGTAATGCACGGCCCACATCATAGAGATATAACTGACTCCATTTTGCAGGGTCTGTCTGCAATGCTTAAGAGAAAAATCTAAAAAAGAATCTGTATTGTGTAGATATCAGGGTGAAGATCCCCCCTGCTGCAAGATCTTATAAATCACAATACATAAAAAAAAAAGATCTATGCATCTCTGTCAGCCAGTTCACAAACTAAAAGTAATTCATTATAGATCAATAAAACACAGTTATACAATTATTTTCACTATTTTTCATGTTGGTTATTGCTAATGGAAGCCAGAATTCTGTTTCTCTGATTTTCTTTTTTAACATTGAATGACTGACAGAGGAGAAATACTATGCTATGACAGTCTCTAACTTAAACATGCTGACTTCCAATGGAAACACATTGACATCCTCTGCAAGGTGAGCAGCAAAGGGTAATTGCTAAAGAAGATGGGTGTTAACAGAGTGCTGTGTGCAAACGTAATAAATCAAATCATATTAATTACGACAGCTTTACATTGTTAGAGAGAAACAATTCAAAAGTGCTCTTCTCTGCTCCATCCTTTTCTCTCTTTTCTTTATAGCATCTTTATAGCCCATCCCTCTTACTTTCATTTTTCTCTTTTTTATATCAGGAGAAGACATCCATATCTCCCATGATATGTAAATTCAGTCTAACATTTAACTGAACCACCTGCAGCAATTAGGGCAGCTAGGCTCTCCTGAGTTTTACAGGGTAGAAAAAAAATACTGTGACAGCCCAGCTATATATTCTGAATGCTCTTATGGCCACTGCAGCTCTTCTATCAAAGGTTACTGCTGGCAGGAGGGTATGTGTTTACCTGCTTGCAAGTGCACATCACTCTTTGTGAATCTGCTTCAGTTTCATGAGAGACCTCAAAGTCGATGAGGGATAGAAATACCTCAAGATGTGATCTGCCGTTATTTAGAGAGGCTAATAAATTTAATGACATTAACCATGAACACCCATAATCATTTCATGCCATGATCTTGTTAGGGGGGCGAGGGGTTCTTGTTGGCAGGGTGCCATCCTTGAATAATGGTAGGGAGAATCTGGAACGAAGATACAGATGCTTAAACAAAGCTACATGCCTGTAATTGTAAAAATATGGTGTTCACTGACTCTTGGTCTTCAAATAGATAGGTCGTGCAAAAAAGGAGGTAAAAACATTCAAAAGCACAATGTCAGCCGCAGTGACGTTGCTTGACAGACAGAGTAATGGCCTCAGTATAGTGTAGTTTTAACAACTGACAGTTGTTTTGCTGAAATGTGTTGGTGAGAACTCTGGACAAGTTTAGTGGAGGGCAAACGTGTGGGAGAAGAAAAGCGTAATCAGGAGGCATCTAGAGAAATATCAAGCAAATGTCATTAAAGAGTTTTGCCTAAGAAGTACTGATGGTGTCAGAGTTACACCAAATAGAGTCATATCCAGGACATGGGCTGCAAGGAATATTTCAGGTTTTTTTTCAATTGGAAAATGAGAAACAGCAACGGAGATAAGCACAAGGTTGTTCTTATACCAACCTAAGTTTTCTGAAGACTAGAAGAGGCAATTGTACTAAAGTAGCCCTAACAAAGTATTGGGTTCAAATACTTTTAGTGTTTGAAAATATTTTTCAGTGGGCTAATAATTATGTTTTAGAAATCTTTTTTTTCTGCATCTTATTTATTACATTTTTTGAGGTATTGAAATTTTGGGTTTTAATCACCTGTAAGCCATGCTCAATAATTCTTCAATAAAATTATTGAAAAATATAAAGCACATCTATCTAATTATACAAGTCCATATTGGTTTCTCACTTTTTGAATTTTTTATGTAAATGAATTATCAAATTGATGACATCTGGAGTTTTTGAGATACACCTATTTGCACCTAGAATTTGTAAAGCCATATATCACCAGACCTCAAATATTCCTGTATGTGCTTTAGATTTTTATGCTCAGTTAACTGCAGAAATGATCAAAAACAAGTCTCCTTTTTTTCTCCTAAATATGCCCAATCCTTTATGAGGATTCAGTTATTTTCTCTGTTATCCCAGGGGTATAGAAATCCACTTATCTTACAATACCAACATTGCAAATGAAATGTATTCTTACCAGCAGTAAAAAGAGAGTCAGTCAAGAAATAAAGGGAAACCTGGAGCATCTTTATTATACATGAATGGCAAGATGGCTTTTGTGGTTGAATTTGCTATTGGTTCAATATTATATTGCCAATCAAGCTTCATTTTTGCATCACTTTCTTTAAGAGAGAAAAGAAACGGTATAAAACCGCATAAACTCCTTCTGGACATAAGATTTATGTAAATATAGTCTGACCTTTTTTTTTTTTTTTTTGCTTTCCTTGTTCCTGTACACAATCATATTCTTATCAGCAAAGACAGCTGTATGAGAGCTAAGATCACACACAGCAGTCCCAAACCTTCTGTGAAATCTGACTGATCTCTGAAAAAATGCCGGAATAAAACTGAACCATCTGAGGCCAATAGATCCGCAATGAAAAGGGATAACTTTAAAGAACCCTCGAAGAGCGTCCGGAGGCCAGGAGCAAACAGGTTGATATTGGAGGCGCAGGAACCTCAATGCCTTTGATTGATTTGGTCACTAAATTCCTCAGGAACAGGCTTTCTAAGGGGCTCTGGTTCTGTTGTGGACACTGACACAAAAAGGTCCATAAACAAGTTCTGACTACGGGGGGAAAGTCCAAAGCTGAGCTCAGACCAGGGAGCAGTATTATCCAGGGACTGAGGTGAGAAAACACTAGGTGCTGGGGACTGAAACGGAGGAGCAATGAGACCCAGAGACTGAGAGGCTGTTCATTCAGAAGCAGGTAGAGGATAACTGGGTTCTGCCAAGGAGGTGGCACGAAAGGAAACAGGTCTCCTCCATCCCCATAAAGAAACCCAAAGAGTTCTGACTACTTCAGTTGCAGAGGATCTGAAATAATGAGTCTTGGCAGTCTGGAGTGAAGGGGACGCTATAAAGTCCTGAGGTCCTGAGGACTATGAGAAGCACAGGAGAATCTGACCTTACTTAATGGCAGAGTAATGGTGAATTCATTAAATGAAATTAATTTAAGTTAATTCATTAGAGAGGAAGTGACAGCATCAGGCTGACCCGTCGGGGAGGTCGTAGCGTTCTTCTGACAGTGGCCTTGCCTGGACTTGGAGGAGGTACAAGGTCCAAAACAACAGAGTGATGAGCAGGTATGAAAGTCAGTTGTGGTCTGGGTGGAGAAGGTTGACTGAAGAGCTAAGCATGGGCAGCTTGTTGATTCCACTCAATCTCCTCAAAAAGTCCTGTAACTCCCAGGCCAGCAAGAAGTGCAGTTTTCCCATAAAGGACCATCAAATGGTCTGCTGCAACCATCCTTCTACAAGCAAGTTGCAAGGGGAGATCTGGTCCAATTAAATTATTAAGTTCGTCTTAATATCCTTCATGATGAGGTCTGCAGGGTACAGTTTGGCTGGAAAATACAGTCAAGAGGTGTGGAGGTTTGTTAAGGACCCAAATGCAGACAGAGGCAGCTGAAGTTCATATAAAGAGGTGTGCATTAGCATGTTTTACGCATATATTTTTACATGTATAGGTAGAGAAAAATGTAATTATGTTATAATCTGTGAGGTGGATTGTGCCTGTACTTCTTGTTATGCAAAGGATTCTTGGAAACAGCATAGCTTGTCCTAATTATCATTAAAATAAAATAAACTGGCTCTTGACCAGTAATGGAGAAACTACAATTAGTAGGGATGAAAACAAATACGGAGTTTGTTTTGATCAGCGATGGTTATAAAGATAAAGATAAAGAAGTTATAAAGTTATAAAGATCTGTGATAATGCTCCTTTGTGCACCATGCCAAATTTCATCTATCTTCCAATGCCTGAACTGGAAAAAAAGATCTAGCCTTCATAGCAAGCATTTTGAAAAATGTGCTCTGATCATATGAGACCATAATCACAGCTTATTTTTTGGTGTAAATGCTAAATTCTATTTCTGGCACAAGCTAACACAATGTAAACATGAAGCCAACTTGGCTCTATTGCAGCAGTGCTGCATATGCTATATAGAGGCTGCTCAGAGTTAATAGCAGGATAGATGGAGCTGCAGTATATATAAGAAAACAAGTTAGAGGCGGATATGTGACCCTGGAGCAGAAATTCACCTACCCGCATGTCTATGACCCTGTACATTTAGCTAGAGCCATAACATGATGGTTTAGATGAAAGCATTGATTTTTTTGAATGTCTAGACCTAAATCTAATTGAGAGTCTCTCACAATATTTGATAATTGCCTCTATATCTAATAAGGAGTTATTTTTACAAAGATGATAAAAAAAATTCAGTCTCTAGATGTTAAGAGCTGGTAGGAATACACAGTTACAAGCTATATAAGGTAATTACACTAAAAGAGTGTTACAAGCCAGGTTGACTAAGACGGTCTAAATACAAATATAAGCCACAGTTGACATTACTTTGAAAATTGTATTGTGTGTTTTTACCTTCCAGCTGAAAGATATGCAAGACTTGTTGATTTGTCAAATAAGATCCAATTAAAATAAAAAAAAAAAAAAAAATCTAATAAGAGAAATAAAACATTTAAACATTTTCAAAGTGATGTATAACAAGAGTCTGCATGCATGGTCATACTTTTAAAATATTTTCTGGATGTCAGACACAATCCTCAAAAGTTATTAACTTGTAAGGATCCATCACCTTTGTTTACAGGAGCATTTAATCCAGACAGGTCAATTTTAAAAAAGTCTGTACATTTTTTGTTACTATTGTTCAGATTAGACTTTAACAAGACTGCATAATAAAATGAGGGTTGGAGTTAATACTTTGGTCTTAAACTGGTTTCTTTCCCCAGTTTTAACCAAATTATGTTTCAGATTTAGTTTTGCAGATGGAACACAAGTATCTGATTAACCGACTCACATGCTTCTGGGTTTGTGCAAAGGGTGTAGTCTTTCTCTGACCAGCTCTTTGTGTTTTCAGATGTAGATGTGCTTTGAATACATTAGTGACACTGGGGGCTTAAACTAATATATTAGACTGGAATGGAATGGAAGCGTTGCTTGTGTGAATATTTTAAAGCTGAGCTAAAAACTTAATGTATGAATTTTAGAATGCGAATAGTTATAATCACAAAAAAAGGCTTTAACGCACACCCACCCTGTGTGTGTTGTGTGGGTGTGTGTTGTGTGGGTGTGTTGGCCCTCTATGCTTCTTAATGTTGCAGATATTTTAGGTGATCCTTGGGGCCAACTCTTGCGTTTCTCTCCTCCCATTTATATGACAAAAATGGCACAAAGATAAATGTAACTCAAGTTTCCGTTTAAACAAAAATGAAACATTTATTAATAAATCAAACTAAATATTAACCAAGGATAGCGGACGAAGGGAGCAGCAATCCATACACTTCATCTCAAGGCATGGCTGCTGAATGCACCAATGAATCAGCAAACATATGCATGTGTCGGCAGATACCGATTCAAGAAAACAACTATAATGTTGTTCGAAAAATGTATAGTTTTTTTTCTCCGACGATCCACTTCTAGCCCTCTCTTTCTTCTTGATATGAGTCTTCTAGTTTCTTTTAGAGCCACAGCGCTGCAGCTTTGAGATCAGGCAGTTTATGACAGTGCTTTTTTCAAAAAGCTCCTATAGGGGGAGCACCACCCGAAAATTACTTACTGCTGCTTTCATGGAGATTCTGATTTTTTTCATGAATGCAGTTAAAGTCTCTTTGTTTTTCAATTGTTTTTCTATAAATGTTTTGCACTATACTCTGGGTAGAGAAGGTGGAGCTCACCCAGGGCAGCATCCATAAAAAAAGCACAACTGCTTGCAGCAGCATGTTTCTCTTTGCCTCTATGTGTTGGTGTGTGGGAAGTTATAAATGAGCAGTTCTATAACCTGGAGGCTTATACGTAACAGCTGGAGTCTGGCTAATGACTGGCCTGTGTGCTCTGGATGGACAGATGGACTGGTAGACAACCCATGCCTCTGATATCTAGTTCTTTCCTTCATGCCCCACTGACCTCGTGTCACTCATACTCTCACTCCCTGTATCTCTTTACATCCATCTGGTTGTAGCAACGTTTCGTGTCAAACAGCAATTTAGATTTGAAAGGACAGGCTTTTTAATTCACTCTTCCACTGAGCAAAAAATGCACATCCACTTCTCTTTTAATCTATGTAGCAAAGCAGGCTGAAGGAGAATGGAAAGTCACTCATACACCCAATGGCATACATTGGCCATGCTAAAAATATGTCATCTAGATTGTATGGATGATACTTGAGAGATGTATTGTGCTTACAAATGTTCTGATAATAAAGTAGACAATAAGTCTTACATTTGGGCTTATTCTTTACTATTCAAATTTGTGGGGGTTTTTTTGTTTTTTTTTTTCTTTACTCGAGAAGTCAGTCTTACCAAGCAGTTTCCAGATTAAAATTCAGTATGTAACTTGTGTATGGCAGCTTTATTCTAGTGTCAATTAAATGGAGTCATGCTCTGCTGGTTTGACCTGTTTGACCAAATTCATCTATCAAATTTGAACCTTCAAGCACATTCATTATTAAAGTATCTGAATGATCTGCTGATGGATTGGAGCTGTTGCAGCATTCCTGGAACACTTCGTCTTTATTTATCAGAACAACCTTCTCTCTTCTCTTCCTCTGTCACTCTACCTTTTCCCTCCTCCCTTTTTCCTCTTTCGCTGCATTTAGTTAGTTTCCCCTCTGCTCATTTTGCCTAAATTTACATCCTAGATCTTCTTTGAAATTTCAAGCCAGTGCAAAATTTTATGAAAAAAAAAAATGAAATGGACACACTTTCAAAGTCCAACGGTTCTCTTTGATCTGTACAAAAAATTAACTGTTACAAATATTACCATATTTCAGTCTTTGCAAAATGTTCAATCAGGCAACGGCGGAATAACCGCTGTTAGGTTACACTCCTGCTAAATTTAAAAGGCAAACAATAATTATATGCACGCAGCGATATTATACACCGAACCCAGGGTTCCTCTCTAAACTCCTATTTTCCCAGATGGAAATCTCACTTATATTCTTTTTGCACCTCAAACAAGTAACTCATAGAATTCAAATTGAGAGTACAGAGCAAAAGAACCGCTGCTTTTTGTCCTTGTTCTCATCATTTTAAGTTAGGTTTGAATTACTTTTTGTCAATTTTTCATATACAACCCTCGTTTTTCGCTTGGGGTTAAGTTCCAAAAATAACCCATAATAGGCGAAATCGGTGAAGTAGTAACCTTTATTTTTTTACAATCGCTATACAATGAAATTCTCCATAATATATTAGAAAGAATAAAACCTTTCTACAGGCCCAAGCATTTGTTTAACAAATAAAAGCACTGTATAAAGGGTTTTTCTTTCTGTCTTTTTATATTTTTTTTTACAAATAACTGCTGTACTATAAAACAACAATTTTAATCATCAATAAGAACTGAAGGCTTCAAATTGTGGAGATCAGCACCGCCCCATCGCGACACGCGTCATTGGATTAGAACGGGAGAAATGATTATGAAAAGAAACACAAACAGTCTCACAGTAGGACAAATAGTGACTCGCGTGTATTTCACTGCTCTTTTGACTGAGGCGCCTCATCCTGACTCCGCTTTGTAGTGTTAAATTCTTCTAAAGCCTGTGTACGTGTACATATTAAACTGCAACTTTCTTGACACACAGGTACAGAAGAAGCAGAGAGACTGTTTAGCCAATCAGAATGCAGAACACAATGCATGATGCAAATCCATGAAGCAGCGAGACCGTGAAAGGTGAACCACATTATTGTGAGAGTTCACTGTATAACAAAGGCAACTAATGCAGGTACCTTCAGGTAAAAGGAGCTTAAACCTAATTTACTGTTTTCTACTCTTTCACAATAGTAAGTTGTTGTCACCTGTCAGGTTGGGATAGCTTATGTTTGTCTTGGGCTATTCTTGACCCTCGTTCTGTATTTATGAAGAGGAAAAGGCAAAGTCTGTGGAGATTCCACGATGTTGATGATACAGTTCAATACTGGGTCAGAACGAGGTCAGCTCCTGGGGTAGTTGATGATGTCGCCATTACAAGAGACACTGAGGCTAAAGAAAACCTGGTGAGTTATAACTCTGATGCTGATCAGATGTGAAGTCTTATCTCCTCATATTAGCCTGCGAGGGTTATTATCTGTGGCACCAGATCCAGATATAGTCCTGGGTGAGCTAAGCTATTAACACAGATAACCAATGTTGATAGTTGAGCACTGTGATTAGACGTAAAACCCAGGTAAGGTTTTTGGAGAGAGAGAGAGAGAGCTTTTACCTCCTGACACACAGTTCACAGGGTTCACTCTCTCACTCAATGATTGATAGTCATGGCTGTATGTGGAGAGGTTGAGCTGATTGCCCCGGTAACCACATCTGACAGACTGGAGAAACCGGTGAGTTTATCAACCGAAAATGAACTGTAGGCGAAGGACTCTTAGCCTGGAGTTCTGTGCTCCAGCCTCCACTAAAAAGGCCCAGAGGTACAGCCTAATGGATATGACGTCAATATGAAGAGGGAGGAAGGCCATTAAAAAGCACATTAGGGCAATAAAAGTGACCACTTGTCAATTTATTTGCGTAGAACAAGGAGGGAGGTCATGTGGATGATTTAGACATAAAAAGTGACTATTTCTGCATGAAAATGCGATGCTTTACCACGTATGGATTTGTTGAGAAGTGCTTTCTGTTTATCGTTGAAAGATTTTGCATTTAGGCAACAGAAAGGGAGAGATCTCCAAGGAGCTCGCCAGTCAGATGTCCCTGGGCTGAAAGAGGATCCACACAAGTATGAATAATAAAACAGCCATGTAGTGTCTCCACTGCACGCTCTTTTGCACAGACTCAAGAGCAAAAACAAACTGAAACTTAACAAGCATGCACAATGGTCTACTTCGCAGGCGGATGAGCTGCTTTAGGAATTCAGCTTCTGTGTAATGCTCCAAAGCAATGGGAGCATATTGAGCACTGTACTTAATGTATGTAGAAGGTAAAGATAGTGCTGCATTAGTGTCTTGGTTTTGCACAAAAAACTGTATGTCTTTTGTTTGTGTGGAGGCTTTGCTTAAAAAGGTAAAATCAGTAATGAATTCATCTCACCTAGGCTCCCCAGCTTCTGAATGGGAGTCTCCCATTTATGGCACTATTATTTTTATCCATCTATTACTTAAGTCATCAACCTCTTGAGGTATTAGTGGATTGATTTTGAATTAAGGCAAAAGGTCCTTTGAAAAAAATGAAAGTTTGAATCCATACAAACAGAAGTATGTCAGAACATTACCCTATAGTTGCATAAAGGTCCTTTAAAACTTTTTTTTTTCCAGTGAGTAAGTTATGAAACCTCTCACTGAGACATGACTACATTAGATGAACATGAAAGGATGCCACAAGATCCACATCCTCCAAACTAATTAGTGAGAGACTGACACTTTTGTTTTTTTGTTGTTATTTTCACAATTCGAAGAAATATACATTTTTTAGTTTTTTTTTATTCTTTTAAATTAAGCAACTATGGAATTATTTATTGTCTATCAGTATATAGTGTCATTCACACATACTACCATCATTGGTGAAATATTCTCTTTTTTTTTAGCTCTAAATGATGGTAGCATAATCATACTGAATAATCAAACCTTAGATTTTTTTAGACACTGACACCAAGGCTGGAAAAAAGAGCAAAATTTATGTGACCATTAAAGGAAAACCACCCTTGTCTCCAAAGAGTTTTCATGTTAACTAGATCTGGTAGCTCTTACATATTCACAGCTTTTCCATAAATGTTTTCAATCATCCCATCAACAGTCAGCAACTTGTTTCTATGGTGGCTCAGAGGTGTCAGGTCAAAAACTAAAAGCCACATCACAAATACAAAACCAAGGGCCCCAACACAAAGATAAAAGTCACACTGGAAATAAAAAAATAGTTACAACACAAAAACAAAAGCCACAAAACTAAAATAATTATAGTTAGTTGAAAGGTTGACTCCCCCAAGATGGCGGCATCATGTTTCGCCTGTTCCAGGCAATAGAGGTCAATGCGTTGTTCATCTACATATATGTCTGTATTCCAGACCATTGATTCAGACAACTGAGCGGGATGGACCAATTATTACATGGAAAGTAGCGCTGCTAATAGATCATTACAAGACGAGCAGCAGGCACTGTTAGTTCGGTCTCAGGTTGTGTGACTTCCACTGTGGCTTTTGTATTTCCATTGTGGCTTTTATTTTTGTGTTAGGGCTTTTGGTTTTGTGCCGTGGCTCTTGTTTTTCTGTCATGGCTTTTATATTTATGTTGTGGCTTTTAATATTTTGACCTGACACCTCTGGGCCATCGTATGTTTCTCTTCTTAGAATCAGAATCAGCTTTATTTGTAGAGTGTTGCTACACAAACAAGGAATGAGACTTTGGTTTCAAATAATAATTAATATTCTAAAACAAGCACTGCATATAAAAAGAACTTTAGGGGATCAAAGAGGACAAGATATAACAGGGAACAAATACCGTATTTTCACGACCATAAGGCTCACCGTACAAAAAGGCGCAGTCTCAGTTATGTGTGCCATTGCTGTATT
>JAUZNJ010078155.1:0-24472 GCA_034780135.1 Jordanella pulchra
TTCTGACAGTAGGCTGACAGGAAAGGGGGTATGAGAGAGGGGGGGAGACATGCGGGAAAGGACCACAAGCCAGATTCAAACCTGGGTCGCCTACGCCGAGGACTAAGGCCGCCATACATGGGTCGTGCGCGCTAACCACTGTGCCACCTACACGCCCGACTTTGATGAGATTTTTACCAAAGGTTTACCTTTGGTAAAAACTCCAAGTCCTTTGATAAATCAGTCCAAGGAACAATCCATTAGAAGTTGGAGATACATCATAATCCAGATGCAAGAAATTTTTAAAGGATTCTTTAACATTATTTTGCAGTAAAAGCTGTTTCCTCTAAACCAGAGAGTGACAGCAGTGACTATTGAAAGCTTCAGTATTGGACTCAAAAAGTCCAGAATTAAGAAGACCAAAACAGTGAGCCATGCCTCACCCAGTCTCCATCTGCTGATCAAAGAAGAAAGCATAGTGTAGATTGAATGAAGAAGGTGAGAGCAGAACAAACACCAGAGGCTGCAGACACACCTTATCTTTAAACTTATGAAAGGATTTTTAGGATTTTTTTACCAAAGGTGCACCTCATGCCAAAGAACAATTTATTAAAAATTGGTCATGATCCAGGTCATGTGCGAGTTTCAGCTTTAGTTGTAAGTGACAATATTCGGCAAAATTTGCTGCTTGGCAGAGGGGTGTGCTCTCCGAGTACTTTTCTAGTTTATTTTTACTTCCCCTCAGTTGCTTATCTTTTTTATTGACTAAAGGTTTTATTTTTTGAGCTGCAGTTCATTCAAAACTGTGCCATATTTCTATGCTCACTTCTATTTTATTAAGATATACGTCATGTTTTGTGTTTATTAAACATTTGTGAAACTGTTGGTAAAACTTTCTATAAAAGCTATTAAACCTTTTTACATTTTTAGCTATATAAAGTCTCTGTTGATTCAGATCAACAAAGTTTTGATCTGTACCAACAGAAGCTCTACAGTGTGTAGTATTAGTGACTATAATAATCATGTCATCAGTCATGACATTTTTTATAGCAAGTTGTGCTTGCTTTAAATATTGAAAATTGACTTTCAATTCATGTTCCAGAGTTTTAATTATATGAAGGCACAGAAACTTTTATCTGAAGAAGTGGGATTAACACTTTGCTAGCAGTCACGTTCTAAGAGCTGGGATTGGTTGCAGCAAGAAACCACAAACAAATAAACTCCTAATCAGTGGAGAGAAGTGAACTGCTCATGGAATTTAGACTGGATTAAGAGCTGGGACACTAATGTGATGAAAACTGATTAAATGATTTGTTACATAGCATCAAAATGGTTGCACATACCTAATTACATGCTGATTATTATTTAGATCTTGCAGGAGTATATTGACCATTGAAAAAGGGTAAGAAAACACAAGTGGACAGAGGAGCAAGGCCTATTTTTTTCACAGCTTGTAAAGAAGATTAGAGGAGTCATTAAAGATTTATTCCTGAGATCAAATAGGTAGATTTCACCCACTAATCTGGAATGTGAGACGTGCTACATGCTGCAGTAATCCTGTACTATACAGCAAATATTTATCCATCTAATTTACCTCTTCCCTTGTTTATATTGTTCATATTGTTCTTCATCTAGTCTACGATTTGTATTTATGTAGTCAATACATTTTTCTTTGATGTTTTCTGATTAATTTTTTATTTGTATTGTTGAAGCATTTTTTGGTCTGTAAATAACATTTACATTCATATTTATTGTGTGCAGATTTTTATGTTCAATTGTGGTAGTTTATAAAAGATAAAATTATCTTTTATATATTATGCATCCTTCTTACTAGAGGTGCAGCATTAAACTGTCACGCTGTTGGACCTGTTGAATTTTCCACCAAAGTGAATGATAAAGTTTATCTTATCTCTGTATTTATTGTATTGTATCATTTTCCCTTGGCTTCTTGGCAACAGATTGTTGGCATAAAATAGATTAAAATTTGAAGCAATAATTGTGACATTCTTGTGACATTCTCACTTTCCTTAATATTTAATATTTTTTCACTTTATATTTTAAGAGATATCCTTTTTTATGTGTCCCTTTTCGGCCATGATGTCCGTGTTTGTGATGTTTTGCAGTTAAACAGGGATACCAGTGAATCAATATTGATTTCCCTGTCCCCAGCCTGTTCCTAACTCCAACATCTGGATGTTTCTTTACTACACCTCCTTTATACTGATGGGCTTCTGGTGGACATGTTCTTCAGAGTGACTGTGGAGACCTTCCACAAATGTTGGCAGGAGCAGCTAGAGTTCATGGAAACTTGTACTGACCTAGAAAGTAGTAAAACAAGTACGGTAACTTAACTAAAGTAAAAAGACACATTTCATCTTTAGAATGTCTACCACATTCATCACAGAAATCTTTCAATGCTGATAGCAAAGGCTCTTCTAAGTATTGTATATTTTTTGTTTGTGCAAATTAACACTACTTAGTCAGAATGTTTGTTTGCTTACAAATACAGTACAATCCAAACAACCACTTCAGGATT
This sequence comes from Jordanella pulchra, assembly GCA_034780135.1. NCBI lineage: Eukaryota > Metazoa > Chordata > Actinopteri > Cyprinodontiformes > Cyprinodontidae > Jordanella > Jordanella pulchra. The sequence continues at coordinate 2,516 of JAUZNJ010078155.1, forward strand.
CTTTTAAACAGACATGCATTTGCATTCATCTTTACCTTGAAAAGATTAAATTGCAACAACAAACATAGAAGTTCCCTAATTAGTCTTTAGTCTTGTTATGTGTAATTTAATTTTACTGTAGATGCAACTGTTTTGTGAAACCCTCAGAAGACCATTAATGAACAATCAGTATTATGAAGTTTAATAAAAAAAACATATTTGTGATTCTGATGGAATATTTAATTAGATAAAGACTTTGGAAAACAGCAGACAGGTTAGGAAGAAGATTGTTAAGAACATTATTAAGCACACTCGGTTCATGTCTTTAAACCTTTCTTTGAACACATCCTTCATAAATGTAGGAGCTCCCAAAGATTTTAGCCCGATCCCAAAAATAACAATACAACAGATTGGCCACCCCTAAAAATACACATTCACTTAATTACTTCACTCTACATTTTTTTTATATATATACATTAAGTAATTATATTAATTTAAAAATATTCTTTTTAAATCATATTCAGTTATTCAATTCATAATTTAAAAACTTGTGTTTGATGTATTTAATGCAACATGTTGTTATTTCATTGTGAATTGTATTATTTAAGTGTATATTTAGTAGACTAATCATGTTTTTTCATTTACATTTATGTATTTCATCATATATTTTGGCCTTCCATATACCTCAGGGATCACATCACAAAGGTTCTGAAAATCATCTCTCGACCCCCCACTTGGTGTCTCACGAACCTTCAGGGGTTCCCGACGCCCACTTTGGGAACCTCTGATCTAGAGGAAGTTCTGCAAACTTTAGAATGTATGTTTGAACTCAGTCAACCTATAAAAGCCTCATATTGAGGAGGCTGTTTAAAAGACTTTTTGAAGAACAACAACTTGTAATTTGTCATAACTATCTTCTATAAGAATTTGTTATTGTTGTAAAACCCTTTCCTTTTGGATTTTAAGGTTTGTAGAAAAGAAACACTAAAAGAAAATGTTTCATCCTCCACCTCCAAAAAATGAGGATACTACATTTCCTTCCACAGATTGTTGATTTTTTGTGAAAAATGAACTAAATGAGCTAGAAGAAAACTTGTTAAAGGTCAGAATAGAATTTAACCTGCGGTCAAGGTTCACCTCACAGCAGGATGAAATTCCTAAACACACAGCCAGTTGGGTGTTCCCAATCAAGGCACTGTCATCTGTTAGATTGGTCCAGTCAAAGCCCAAAACTAATTCTTATTGAAAAAATGGCAAGACTGAAAAGTTGATATCCACAGATGTTCTCCATCCAATCTGACTAAACTTAATGTATTATAAAGTTTAAAGAAATTCATTCTGTTAATGTGCAAATAAACAATTAAAAGAGGTTCCAAAACACATTGAGGAAAGGAGGGCTGAAAATTAATGCAATCATTACTTTGCTTATCTTTACTTTATTAAAAAAAACAACAACAAAACAAAAAAAAAAAAATGAAAGCCACATAACTTTCCTTCCACTTATTTGGGTTTGTGTTTCACATCAAAATATTACAGGTCAAAACATTGTAAAAAATTGTGGTTAACAGAGCAAAATTCAAAAGAAGCTCAAGGGATTTGATTACTTTTGCAAGCCCTTCTAAATATTACTGTCCTCCTGTTTTTTAAACACTGTGTTTCAGTGGAAAAAGGGCAGACACTTTTGTTTCAGTATTCGAGACAAACATGAAATTCACTGTATCTGCTGCAGTTCTCTCCTGAAGCACTTCTTCAGTTCCATCATCATCATCACCATCCTCAGTGTGCTGATAATGGGTACAAAACGCCATGAACAGCCTGAGGTAACACACAGATTTAAACAGGTTAGTTTCAGCCCTTGATGGGGCATTTAATAACCTGTGTTTGTCTTCAGAACTAAAAACAGATGTTGGGCTGGGTATTTTACATCTTAACCTTCCTGCTGGTCCTTGAAGTCCTGCTGAAGTTCATCGGGTTAGGCTTTGGGGGTTCCTGCGAGTTGGGTAAGAGACCTTCCTGTTCTTCATCCTTTTACTTCCTTCTCCCCATGTCCAGTGACCTAATCCATCTAAGTATATGGGTTTAGATGGAACTTGCTGGATGTTATCATAGTCCTGGTTTTGGTCATCAACACTGTTCTGATGGAGTTGAAGCTATCCAACAAGAAACCCTTCAATCCCAGCACCCTCCATATGGTGAGAATCCCCAGGCTTTCTCACAGCACAAAAACAAACATGAAGACTCTGCATTCAGATATCCTCTGTTAAATACCGCAGCCAGAGCTGTTGTGTTTGTGTACAGGTTGCTCCTCCTGACAGCTCATATGTTTCTGTTCAGTTATCAAGATCAAGAAGATCAAAGTTCTGTTCTTAACCATCTCCAACACTCTGTGGCAGGTAAAACACACATGTGCTGTTCTGTTAAATTGGTTTGAAAGACAAAACTGACAAAAAACTTCTAACTTGAAAGGTGCTTAACGAAATACTATCATCTTACTTCTTTTTATTATTTTTACCCTTTTTATTTAGATCTGATGACAGATAAGGACAAATGGAACATCTTAAAAACATGACTTCCATGGAGATTTTAGACAAAAAAAATCATTTATTCTACTTGTAGAAAATGGTTGGTTGTTGTTGACATGAAGTAGTGACGTAAAAGTACTGTAGCTTAATATGGATAACTGACTGAGCTAAAAGAGGCTAACCTGTTTGCTACTGAGCAGTTAGCCATAGCCTGTCCCAGCCCTCCCCCTTTATAGCATGGTCTTCCAGTTACTTTGTTCACCATAAACAGATATTTTTCAGATTTGTTATCTACCAGGTAAAAGTTCATCGAATAGTACACACCCTAACACTACAGATTCTCCTGACTTAGCACACGGATGCTGCATTATGTTATCATTGGTGTCAGGCAACCACAATGTTTTGCATCATTGGGGCAATGTTTAGTCAATCATATAGTGTAAGGCCCCCGGCATGTGCAGGACCCGAACAGACCTGACCACCCGATCAGATCTGGTACCTTCACCGGCGCAGCCATCTTTGTTTTAAGTTAGCTTATCGTTTCTGGTTAACGTCGTACATGTCACTGCATTGGTTACAAACATACCTGTATTTGATGCTAAAACATCTGTTAGATTCAAGCAAGATTTATTTTTATTTGTGAAATCACAAATATAACGACAATTCATGTTTCCAAGGTCAACAAATAGTGTTTTTTGACTCTTGTGTGGAGTCTATGATGGGGCTCAATGTACACTTCCTTCTGTTTTTTTAAGTCCATCTTCATAAACCTTTGCCCCTGTTCTCTTGCTGCCAAATAATTTGATCTGAACTACTCTCCCACGAACTGATTAACAGAGCCTGTAGAGCCAAATAAGATGAATGAAGGAAAGCTAATTGTACACATTGGGCAAATGGAAGGATGTGTATGGAAAAACGAACAAATTATATTTACCATTTAAAGTAAGTTCAAGCTTGATTCATTTAAAAAGTATTCATGCACAACAATGTTATTTACAGACAAACAGATCCAGATTTAGCATGGAAATATGCAGTCCAATAAATCCAACCCTACAGGCAGAATAGAATTGAATTACATAGATTCTGTCACAGTCAGAAGTAGCCTTCTAACCCATTTGCAGAAACATCCAGGAAGAGTAAAATGTTTTACTGAAAGCAGAAGCTTGGATGAGACTTGATCCAGAAGGGGTTACTGGGGTTCAGGAGAATGAATCACTGAGAGAGGAAGGAGGGGCGAACAGGTGGGAAGTGGAAGTAAACAGTTCAGGGAGGTGAATGAAAGCACTAAATAGTGGCTGTCCAAAGGGGGACAGAGCCAAAGGGAGGGGCATTGACAGAACCCTGGATTTGGTCTGTATGGTGCTTTGGTTCGATTTGCTATTGGTTGGAGGGTGGACAGGTTTGACTTGGAGGGAAGCCAAAGGTAGAGGCAGGTCATAAAAGCTGCTGTTTGAGGATCTCTCATTGGCAGTGGATTTGACTCAGGCAGCGAAATACTCTTAGGGGATTGAATCTACAGAATGTCTTGTGAACCTCAGAACAAGGGACACATGTCTGTGTTAGTAAAAGCAAGGAAAATGTAAACCAGTGGGTTTTTAGAGCACCAGAGTACCACTATGGTTGACACTTAGACGTTAGGTCACCAGCAGCCAGCTGCTCATAAGCATTAGCGATTAGCCTGATTGGAGAGGGTGAATCTTCAACCCCCGGGGAGTGAGAAAGTGATTGCACCATCAGAGGAAACCCATCAGATTGAATCAAGCCACAGATTCCCAAACAACCTCCTGAACATATATTTGCATTGAACAGTCTATCACAATGAATCATTAGATTAGCAGCAAACCTTCATACTGAACATGCATACGGTAACATTTGAGAGGAGGACTCCAAGGGTGAAGATGGGAAATAGGGTAAAACAGAACGACAGGATCAGGAGTGTAATCTAGAACTGAAGAACATGAAGTTATCAGCATCAATAACTCAGTCAATGTCCCCCTCCAGGAAGGACAGACAAGGTCATTGTGTCAGGTCAATGAACAACCCATGTTAATGGTAGTTAAATGCAGTTGTTTTTGCCCTCAGTGCCCCCACTGGTGCTGATCTAATGGTGCATTCTCAGTCCTTAGAGTCCTAAGTCCTAAGAGTTCCAAGTCAGATAAAACACCTATAAGTACTTTTATAGTAACAATCCCTAAAAAACAAAGACATGTCCATGCATACTGAGTTTCAGGATTCAATATGTGTGCCTCTCATGTAAAACATGAAACTTGTAGGTAACTAATATTTATTTGTACCCCTGTCAGTTTTGCTGTATTCTAATCAGTAAGGCAAAGTTTGACCCCATTTCTGAAAACAAATAAACAAACAAAAAAATACCCTAGTACTAGAAACTATGAAATGCAAAGTTTTCTGCTTTTATCTTAACTAGTATTGAGTGCCATAAGGGCTACCATGCACACATTTATATTGTATTATAATAACTTTTTTTATTATTTATAATTTGTATGCACCAATTTTAACATTTTTTTATCCTGAAAAAACATCTATAATGAGAAAAGCATACTGAGAGCACAGACCTGAACGTGGGGGTTTTCTTCCTCCCACAGTCCAAAAACATGACTGTTAGGTTAATTGGTGTCTCTAAATTGTCCTTAGGTGTGGCTGTGTGTCTGTGCATGGTTGGATATCTCTTTGTTACCCTGCGATTGACTGGCGACCTGTCCAGGGTGTACCCTGCCTTTCACCCATAGACAGCTGGAGATAGGCACCATCCCCATCTCAATCCCTGAAGAATAAAGTGGGAGAAGATGGATGAAATTTTTAAGTCTGATGCTGATGCTATTACTAATAATTGCTGCCACCCTCTGGTTTAGGTGGGCACTGCTTGTTCAGCCAAATATCCTCATAATGTTAAAAATCCTGTATCCAGATTATGATCAGGATCACCACCAAAATTGAATGGATTGTTCCTTGACAAGAGGCGTCCGTCTGGTCGACATTAGTTAAAATCTGTTCATAACTTTTCAAGTAATCCTCCTACAAACCAATCAACCAATAGCAGCAGTTACTCTCCTACTCTGTACAGTTTCCAACTATATAAAATAGCCCAAATACTTCATTTCCGTGATGTTTGCTACACAGAGTTTACAGGGAATAGATGTCCCAGAACTAGATGATAGCCCAACAACTTTGCTTTCACAAGCAGACCATTATGGCTGTTGACTGTTTTTACTTGTATATGAAACTTTATTGAAAACTATTTAGGAAGTTACAGGACTACCTACAATGTTTTCCCAGTCAATGAATGATCCCCTACTAAACACCATGTGGATATGAAGCAATATGAACCTATGCATTGCACTTTTTAATAGGTTCTTTTCCTTAAAGGAAAAAAGAAGTTATTTCAAGATACTCATAGAAAATAATGTGATTGTCTAATTGCAGCATTCTAGGATAGATTAAACTCAAAAATACATGTTTTTGATCCTACATAAAACAGATTTGTGAAAATTAAAATCCACAAAAATTGAGGTTTAATTTCTAAAACAGTATCTTTATATTTAACGAGTATATTAGAATACAAGCTTTAATGTCAGAGGTACATAGAGTTTCTAAATTAAGCTGTTTTAAACAAAGTGGGGTAACACCAGCAATGAGTGGGCTAGTGTCCCAACATATGCAACATTTGCTTTATAATTATCTTTAATTATCTCTATACATTCTAGAGGCACATATGAACATCATTATGTAGAATTGTCATTCATGTAGGTCAATGTTATTTAATATCCTGTGAAAGAGTGGTGGTGACAGGAAAAAAAATATGATAACTTGTGGCAAGTTGGGGGATTGTAATCATTTAGTTTTACACACAAACAAAATACAAACAGTAAAAAAAACTTTCTATTAACATTCTCTCATTTCTGAGAACTATAGAATCAATGAAGGAAAATGTTGAGTTATCTTACAAATTGAATTTGTCAACATTGCACACAGCTAATTGCATCTAACACTGTTATGCTCTGAATGTTCAAGTTTGCTGAGTGTCTTAGGTCAGAATCTGTTGATCAAAAGGACAGTGAAATACTATCAGAATACATTTTTCTGAGATATATTTTAAGGATATATGTTTTAAGATGCTACATATTTTCTATAAGTCTGTTGTGGAGAGTGTGAGCTCTTCCTCCATCATCTGCTGGGGTAACAGCATCAGAGCAAATATCTTAGCTTTCCTGCTCTGTATTTTAACTTGATGCTTTGTCTCTTCATGTCTTATATTTGTTCGGAAAATAAAATTTCAGTAATTCTTTTAAATTGGAAATTCTTCTTTAAAAAATGCCCTGTTTTCCAAGGTAGAGTTGATAAAACTATACATGGCATCTGAGATCATTCTTAATGGTCATCTAGAATGATGCTAGCAACCTGTTATCTATTTCTGGTGTGATGTACACCTCTGACATGCGACTTTAGGAGAAACATATAGCTTTTTAAATTCAAAATAATCCATTCTGAATATTGACTGTGTTGGTAACTTTTCTTTGCCAAGCTAAGGGAGTGAATAAAATTGCAAGAGCACATTTATTCATCACTGTCTTTTCTTTGCAAGGAGAGGCTGGAGAGTGCTAAAGATGGATGAGGCATGCTGTGCTAAATCCTGGCCTGTCGAGTCACAGGGATGAGATAGTGTTTTGGCAATGGACAGAGATGCCCTGATCCACTCCCCTCTTTCTTGGAATGGGACATAGGAGAAGCAGATAGTTGAAACAGTGAGAATAACTCAGTTAGATAACACCTGATACATAAAGGAGAGCTATAACCATGCAATCAGCTAACCACAACTCATCACACAAGGGCACATGATTATATTCTTTTAAGGTTTCGATCCAACTGAGTAAACTTTGAATATATTTGAAGTCAGTTTTATAATTCTGGCTTGTTAACATGGGATTTTTTGACTGTCAGTGTTATTTTGTGTCTGCAAATTAATTTTGTGAGAAAATGTGACATTTAGCAATGTTCTTAATTTGTGAGCTAGTTATTTTACTCAGTCGTCAAGAACAGTATGTTCATCGTATTTAAACTTTTTTAGGTCATACAGAGGTATCATGCTTAAATGAAAGGACTTTAACTAAATAGCTATTAAAATTTAAGGACTGCATTGAACCAACAAGGTCACCTGGTACAGGAATGTTTTTTAGCTTATTGTGAAATGTCTTCTAACTTCACCCTCATATTTTCCTCTGCACAATTGCAACAGCATGAATGCATATGTAATACTTTCTCTTAGGGCATTGTTGCTTGGAAATGATTTCCTCTTAAGCCAGGAGAACATCTCTTAGAAAGTCAAGTTTGAGGGCGAAAAGATCAGGGGAAATATGTGGTTGTGAAACTAAGGAGCTTAGCCAAACTCCTGAAGAAATGATAAACCCATAATAAAAATCCCCTTCTGCTTCATACTACAGTAGATGCAGTGCAGAAAGAGTGCTATTCTCTTGGCAACTGCCAAAGGCAGAAACAGCCGCTGGATTCCGCTGGACAGAGAGATATAATTTGTCTCTCCAGAGAAAACACAACCACTGCTGTAGAGTCTGACGGTGGCAAATGCAGCTGCAACACAATAGAAACTGATTCCATTGAGTTCTTTATGAAATGCTCTTGAGCCTATCTAAAGACCTCTTAGAGTTTGAAGGCTTGTAGCTTACGTATAGTGCTGAACCAAGTTGCCTCATCTTACTACTTTCCACCTAAGCATCAAATAAGTTTGTTTGACTATGTGGCCTCCCTCTCTGTGTCTGCATTTCTGTCATTAATGCTCAACCAGTTCCACCTTATTATAAGGACATAAACCTTATTATAAGGGTAGAAACTTTGTATTAAGGAAGATCACTGGACTTTTTGCACAGGGATCCTATCAAGCTACCATATTTGAATGTACTGAGCTCTTGAGAGCAACACAGTCTTTCAAAGTTTTTTTTGTAAAAACCTCTTAGAGTTGCTTGATTTTATACACCTAAGGCCATGGATTTAATTGGAAGAACTGAATTCAGAGACTCTTTGAAAAAGTTTTTTGGTCAAATGAGACCGAGGTTGAGCTGACTGGCCTAAATGACACACATTGTTTGGAGAAATTATGATGCAAGTTAAATAACTAAGAACTGGGACTATATTCAAGCATAGTAGTGATAAGATTTTGCTGTGGGGCACTACTCTACTTGCGGTTGTGCTGCCTATCGGAAAGTAAAAGAGAATAATGGACAACCATCCATTAATTCCTCCACTTTACCTCAGGCAGACGAATAAAACCTTAGTACTAATGAATCTTCAAATACGCAATGATCCTTAGCACTGAGCAGACATCAAAGATGAATCGGATGTTTAAGGTGTCCTGAGAAACCCCTTCTTTTTTTTTAGCTTGTATACTTAGCTAAGAAGCTGGGTCTCTGCCAGGAAGCATACGTTTGTGACTATATTGTGCTGTTTTACATCAGATTTTTAATGTTCATAGCAATTGGCATAAAATATGACCTAACTTAATCCAACATAATTGTTGGCCTTCTGTCATTCACTTGTTACATCTTTTCACATATAGCTGTATGCCAGTGGGATTATGTAAAGTTCCAAGCATCTCTTGCCTCATGACCACACAAATAAACCAACAGATACCAATGTCTCAGACTTCTATCTACATTGGAGTTAGCTTGGCAGACCAACAAAGCTACCATCAGCAGCTGGGGTAAGGGATATGGCAAGCTAACAACCACAAATATCCAAGGTAATAGTGATGGCATCCACTTAGTATCTACTTAACATACAGCACAAGACTTCTCATTCCACAGCTTTTTTTATGTACAACACAGCACACGGCACTGTGGTAAAGTGATTCTCCAGTGAGCTGGCAGCTACTGTAACTTTTTTCTCCCATTTATGCTGCCTATTTAAAAATGACAGAAGCTCAGTTTTGTACTCTTTCCTACCCATACACATCTAAGGGCCAGTTCTCAGCAAAACCTCCAGGTATTAGTATTTTTTTTAAGAAAAAAAGTCAATTAAAGGGAAAATTTTGGACAAAGGGAAAGTTTGAAGTTGTGAAGTGCAGCCAAACATACTAATGAGACAACACACACAAAAAAAAACCTGAAATAAAGCTAATTTTATGAGTTGGATCCTCTACCAAATAAATGGTTGAAATCCTTGCCAGAGTATAAAAGGTCTAGGCAACAAATCCAATACCTATTAGATGCATTTTAACTGACATTTTAGAATGTTTGAACATCTGGAGTGATTAAAGCCAAAACGCTAAACAAAAAAAAATATGACCATGATCCTTAAGATCTCCCAAAAAAATAAATTATACTTATGATCATATTTATGCAGACATTTTTTTTCTTATTTATTGTACACGTCATGGCTCAGTTTCTTTCTAAAAGGACAGACCAACAGCTTGATGCTGTGGTGAAACTTATTAATGCCGCATAGAGCTGCTATTTACTTTTCTGCTGTTTTTTTTACATTTAAAGCTACAGATTTTACATGTCTGTAGAGAAAAGAAACATACATCACATTATTGTGATAAAACAGCCGTGGGTGCTTCCCCACTGAAAAAAGAGGGTCAAGGTGCCATAATGTATTTTTGAGTAGCATCACAGATTTTTGGTCGAATGTTAAATGATACCACTTTGGATATTGTGGATTTGCATGTATCAGCACATCCAGAAAAGCATCAACACCACTGACCAAAGGAAAATATCAAGTTCTTCTTTTAGCTATCATATTTTGCATCATCCAATGATTACAACAACAAAAAAACAAATCTTATCCAGGGTGACTGAGTCACTTGAGGCCGGCTCAATAATCTCAATTGCCTCTGTCCTCTCTATTATGCTGCAATGCAACACGTTTAACATTCTGGAAATCTAATACGTACTGATGCACACATACTATTTGCTCTCCAGGAGTCTTAGGTTTTCTTTGTGTTTAAGCTTTTGGAAATTTTGTGTAACAATCTTCCTGGGAAACTTAATGTCAAGGCAAATTTCTTTTTAGACATATCAGCCCAAGATCAAGAATAATCCAATTTCTGTCTTTTTTTTTCCTTAATAAGCTCTCAGGGAATGTGATTAAAAAACCCAAACTATTAACTTCCTAAAATCATTTCTTTTTCTTTTCTTTTGTACTCTTTGCATTTTTATGGCCTATATGTTTTTTTCTATTGATAAAATATTGGAGTGTTTTCAAGTCCTCTTAGGAGTCTGCAAGTCTATCTAAATTCTGCAAGGCTATTAATTTACCAAGAGAAAAAAAAAACTACTTTCTATCTAAAGAATATCTTTGCAGAGGCTGTAATTTCTCAACAAACATGTAGTCTAAATCTGTAGAAAAGAGGAAAAAGATTGAAATCAATTAGTACAGGCTGATAATTTAGACAACAGTTTGTCATGTTCTCCTTCTGACTTAACTCATATGTGGTTCAGGCTGAAGAAAGCCATTCTGGTACCTCAGCGCAAAAGCTAGACTGTAGAGATTGATGAGCCTGGCTTAAATACTTCCGTCATTAAACCACAGTCACCACCATGATTCACCCTGACAGATGAAAGGTTGGCATGTTTTATTTTAATAAAAAAAAGAAACCCTGACTGGTGATACAGTTCATCAGAATACTCATCCTCTTTCCAACTACTGACGTCACTGCTACCGTCACTCTCTACTACACACACCAAAAAACCTCCAAGGGTAAAAAAAATGACTTCATTAAGACTAAATTGAAATCATCCTTGTCTATTAGGAGTGAAATAAAAACGCAAATAGTCCTTTAGGAGGAAACAGGAGGGCAGTAATTTGCTAGTGGCTGCCTATTGTGGCCCTGAACCAAATCATCCAGATCCAGCTCCCTGGCAGCTTAACCCTTCCTTCTTTTAGCTGATCAGATAGGACTTCTAAGAACCTCTGATGCCGTCTCTCCACCAAATGTGATACCTGTACATGTAATACACTTTAGCTGCACCAATAGATATAGTTGTCATGCAAAAGTAAGACCCTCTCATAATAATGTATTGTTTTATTAAATGTTCATGGATTCATATTAAATAAAATTAATATTATGCCTATAAAATAAAGTTTTAATGACACTCGAACAATAACTATCTTTGTAAGCAGGCCAAGTTCAAAATATTACACTCTTATTTTGTAAAGAATTTTAAAGCCATGTAAGGCTTGACTTTAACTCTATGATTATGAAAACGTTTTTTTTTTTCAACAGACTGTAAATAAACAAAAACATGTTAGGAAACGATGACTTTCTCTCATACGTACAAGTTGTGCAATTTATAAGCATGTGATCCAGGTTTGTGTATCCAATGTGACTCCTGGAGAGTGCTTGGCACGACTGCAAAAAGACCCAGAGTTACTAAACAGAGCTCTGAGTGTTGGGTAGACTACTGGTCTGGCCTGAGGGTCTCACTGAGCAGCAGGGGTCCTGTGGTAGGAAGCTGTGGTCTGCAGAATGTGAATACGGAGCTTGGGAATCAGTGTGACCTGCTGGCTGGACTACAATATGAAGGATTGAGGGTGTATCGGAAAATATTTTGAAATTAGGAACCAATCACATTTAAAGACCACAGAAGAACCAAGATCTCAGTATCTATCTTTCAGAAAAATATAATCAAGGATGTTATTTTGAGTTAAAAAATGGGATTTGTGATTTATATTGAAGGTTCAGTATGTGGATATTTTATCCAGAAGGATCTTACTGTGAGAACCCATTTATTAATCAGAAATACAAACTGTGTAAACCACAACCTTGGCAATACAACCGCCACATCTCACTTTGTGCTCTATTGGATTTCAGTGTTAAAACTTTACTTTCTTTTGGTTCTAATGATCACAGTGAAAACCCTATCAATGAACTAAAGCTTAAAATTTATGAATTTATATAAGTGGAAATATATAAGGAAAATTTCTATCCTTTAGTTATTTGTAAGAAAATATCAATCTAAAAATGCCTTTAATCCAAATAAGGCTTTAACAGATTATCTCCTTGAACCCTCAGCAGAAGTCCGTTCTTACTGAGCCTGGTTCTGCTGGAGGGTTCTTCCTGTAGGTGAGAGAGTTTTTCCACTTCACTGTCACTGCATGCATGCTCGGTGTGAAGGATTTCCGTAGAGTCAACAACACAATGCAACTGAATACTGTCACACCATGCTCATCCAGTAGGAGCAAATCCTGCAAAGCCAAAGACATTCACTGCGTTTCCATTGATAGAAAACTTTGCACCTATCTGACTTTAGTGCACAATTGAATTGTCTCTGGAAAGTGCCTTGACATGACATGTGTTGTGAAAGTATTTAGCAATTGAATGTTGTTGGATCTGATTAAGTTCTGGATTTCACATTAATCTGTTTGATGGATATTGATCCTTGGACCGAAACTCTGTCTAAATGTATAACTTTAATGAGGCTAATGACAGATTTGTCCTGGCAAAAGAATATGCACATTAGTAGGGTTCTCACAAATGTACACAGTCCTAATAAAATACACGTTTTTTTCATTTAAAAGAAATAAACCTGTAATAGAAAATTTAAAGATTTCTGAACCTTCAAAGGCAACTTTACTCGGTAGGATGGAACTAAAAAAAAACTAATCTATTAGAGAAAAGAGCTATGACAACAAAAAAGCAAAACTAAAAAAAACATTTCCACATTAATGTGCATACTTTCTACTTAATACTTTCTCGATCCACCTTTTGATTTAGTTTCAGCATTCCCTCATGTTAAATCCACAGATTCCTTCAATTACAGGAAATCATATTTCCTGAAATAAGATTTATCTTTCCTAGTAGAATTCTCCTATTTTGTTTATTTCTGCTTAATCCTAAATACTTCAAGAAAGTATTAGTTTAAGGTGGTATGCAACCAATATACCTTTCTTTTTGTATTTTTCTATCTAGAAGGTGAGTTTTATTGTTTATTTTAAATCAAATCAAACTTTATTTATAAAGCACTTTTCCTGCATGCAGCAACGCAAAATGCTTTAAAATGTAAAAACTGTTTAAAAACATGACATCACATAAAATTTGTACATAGATAAAACAAGAACAAACACACACACAAAACACACAAACAGTCTTCTTCATCTTCAAAATAAGTCATACCCTTTCCACTTATATCTAGCCTTCTATGAAATTATTGGGGCAGTAATTAGCAAATTTACATTTCTTGGGAATGCGCACAGGTGGCCTGCATCAGGTTTGTGAGGATCAGGAGTGGGTTCAAACCACACTCCTGGTAATCTCTTAGTGCTAAGAAAAACAACAACAAAAAAATGGCTGCTGTATCTAATAAAGCTTATTAGAGTTGACCAGGTTTTGAATTAGTCTTCCCTGAAAGATGAGTTGTAATTGCAAAAAAAGTTCCGTATTCTTAATTTACAGAAACAATGACCAGAGTAATTTATTAATACATCCCATCCTGAAGATTCTCTCACTGCCCCATGGGGGAGCAGCCTTAGTGACTAATTAGTTCATGGTCACCAAAAACCTTGGGGGAACTCCTGAATCCTCTTGGGAGACCTAACCTAGCATGGAGTTTATTTAAAAACCTTTTGGACTGACTGTGAACAACAAACGAAAGTGTGAACTGAGTTAAAAACATCATCAAACAGTTAACACTCCACATAAATGAATTCATACCAATTTTCATTTAGAATATAAGAATTTATTAGCAAATATAAATCAACTCAAAGTGCAACATATTTCAGTTTAAAACTTTTGGCTTAAATAGTGAAACTCAATTAAAGTATGCTACTGTGTACACAAAGTCCTAAATCCATAAACAACAGAATATGCAATGATAATAGTCTATGGGATGGATTTTGAGTTTAAAAACCCAAGTTTATCTTGAAGAGTTTAGGATGAGGTAGAGAGTGCACAAGCATATAGTAGATGCTTTTGTCCCCAAGCACAGTGTGAGACAGGATATTGTCCCTGTGAGAGTTCCTGTAGAGGGTCTTGGGGAGAAGGCGCTGTAGCAGTTTGGAGAGGGGGGCAAACATTTTCCTCCACCAATGTTCTTAGTCAATATAATGGCTTACGGCATAGCAACACTCCCCACAACAAATCTATGGAAGCTATGCAGCATCTTGGTGTAAACAGTGAAATACCTGAGCTTTGTCTAAGAGCACAGCCTGCTCTGTCCCTTCTAGTAGACAGCTTAACAGTCCCATCACCAGTCACATTAAACTATCCTCCTAAGATGGTCAGAAAAACATTAAATATGACAATTTAGGGACAGGGATTTTGTGGGAAAAATGATTGAGTCTGTACTTATAAAGTAACAGGCTGTACCCTTTCCACTTATAAAATTAATAAACATGAAATATACAAAACTGGGGAGCATTATTTGCAACATAGTCAATTCAAAGGCAGGACAGGCAGGGCAGGGCAGGAAAAAAATGCCCCATTCAGATGAAAAATGCTTGTTCTCTATTATGTTTGGCAAGAACCCAAGTACAAGCCATCCATCAAAGTATCAATTAAACAGACTTCGAGATTAGAAAAAAAATGAATTTAGAAAATTGTTAAAAAAGAAACTAAAAGTTTTCACGAAGATGAGAAAAGTTTAAAACTGAACACATAACAATGTTTTAAGTAGCCTACTGACAAAAATATAAGCAACATGGAATTAACTGTGAAAAAAAAGTTCTTTATTGATCATTTGTCAATCGTATTCTTTTTTACTGATTAACACAAACAAGAAACACATAGTCAAGAAAGGAAATTAGCTCTGTCCTGAAATGAAAAAAAAATCTCAAATTTCATGTACACAGAAATAAGTTCTCCTTTCATATTCTTAAAAAATGTACAGTTCAACAGTTTATCTTTTTATTGTAGGTCACTCTGTGTGAGAATGCTTTGATTATACAGATGTGTAAACTGTTCAAGTCATCTTTCTCAATGACATAAAAACTGCAAAATTATATATACAAAAGAAAAAACAACAACAAAAAAACATCTAACGTAATTTCCCTTTTCTAATTGGTAAGCTGGGTATTTCAGCACTGTTTATCCCTAAAGATTAAAGAAAATGTATTCAGAACATAACTTCTATGATGTGTCCCCTGTACTGATACCACCCTGGGGAGCTGACTCTATGTCCAATAGCATTACCAGCAATGAAATATAGAAAATGTTTTTTTTTTATTTTCAATTTTGATGCATTGTTGATTTTCGGTGGAAAACAATTCAGAGCTAGATTTAGAAATGGCGTTATACTGATAATAATATTTATTATTGTCCTGTTGAAATAACTGCAGAAATCCTAATAAAAAAAAAAAACTTTGCCCAAACCACATGTTTTGATAAAAAAGAAGCTGCACAACTCTCAAAGGCAATTTTTCTGACAGGATAGCAAATACACATGTGAGATGATCTTGTGTCAGGATTCAGTGTCATTTCTGCCAGGGTTGATTAATGACTTCCTCTTTGAATAATAGGATTGTTTCATGTTACATTTCTACAAGCAAGAGAAGAATTTGATGATTGACAAAGGATTTCCAAAGTACTCCCCAGCTGCGTGGCTGTATTGATCATGTTGGCATGGCCATTTCTCATGCTGCTGAAGGGCCTAAAGTTCAACACATGGACTGGAAGATCTTACTTTTCAATTCAGACACTGCAGTGACCTTTCTCGCTTCTTTTTTCCTGACTTTATTTGAAAGGAAAAGTATTTTTCAAATGGCGTAAAGAAATGGGGAAGGCATAGAGGAATGGCCTTACCAGGTCAGGAATCAAAATATGGGACATCTACATCGAGGAGAGAAGCCTTTGTAAACAGGTTGTGCTTTAATCAATAAATGATGTGCCACTCCTTGCCTGATACCTTTTAAATACCTCTCTACCTACTGTAGATATAACAAAACAAAATAAGGCAAAATGAGAGCGTATTTTTGCCACACTAATGTAACAAGTAAAACATATTTTTCCTCAATATAGTCTTACTGATTTTAATATCAAAGTTTATTCATAATTAAACCTAATCCATTTACACCTCTCTACAGCAAAGGGCAATTTAGAGCTACCCATTAACCCAAATTACATATTTCTGGACTCTGGGGATAATGGAGGAATACCCAAAGCCACATTCTGCAACCCCCTAAAACTTTGAGGTATTTTAACGTTATGTTTGCTATCATTATTCTCGAGAAACATAAAAGCAAAAAGAAATGCTGTCGACCTTATGAGCTGAAAAATCTTTTATGCTCCAACAGCTATTATAAAGTGTTGTTTGAAGTTTGCCAAAGCTTTATGTTTAGTGCTGTTGTAAATTCTTTTTCCTACATTTCTACCCTAAAAATGCTTGTTTTGTTACAGCATCAA
The DNA here is from genome assembly GCA_034780135.1 of Jordanella pulchra. NCBI lineage: Eukaryota > Metazoa > Chordata > Actinopteri > Cyprinodontiformes > Cyprinodontidae > Jordanella > Jordanella pulchra. The sequence continues at coordinate 19,382 of JAUZNJ010078155.1, forward strand.
AATCACAAATAACCCTAGAATTCCTAGTTTAATAGAATAGAATTAATAGAATTTAGTGTGTTGGTTTTCAGATTACTTGCATCTATCTTTGTAAAATAGCTAAATATAACCTACCATCGCCTACTGGTTCCAAAGCGGTGAATAAAATGTTTAAAAAAAAAAAAAAAGATGTAAAACTGCGACCTGATACCAATCATTCTCGAGTGATCGGAGCATCTGGAAGGATGAGAGATATGACTGATAAAAATGTTGGCCTCAGGGGTCTAAAAAATAAGTTTGTGAAATACTTATGGGCAGCAGCTGTTATATTATTTTGGATGCTCCTACAGCTTGAGGGAAAGCAGAATCATAGGATAAGCTAAAGGTTTATCAATGGTTAGAGGACTGATTTTCTTTTAGCTATTGGAAAATCACTCACAAAACAGATATTACACATGTGGACAAAATTCCTGGGACCCATTTTTAATAAAAGAAAAACCCGCAATGGTCACAGAAATAACTTGGTCTGCAAAAGGAATTAAAAAATGAATTTCTAAAAAGACAACAAATGAAAGTCAGACATTTCTTTTTAACCATGCCTTTACAGAATGATTAAGAAAAAATAAACTCATGAAACAGCCCTGGATAAAATGGTGGTACTCCTCAAAAAGACAGAAAATAATGTGACCAAAGGGGCATGGTACATTTAAGGTGTGTCCAAAAATTGGCATCAAAGGTGTCTACAATCTTCTAGTCAGTCAGTGGACCTATAAAAAGGGGTACAGATAGTCACTGTGGTGTTTGCGATATGGTGTCTACTACACTCAATGTGGACCAGAAGAATCGAAAGAGAAGTTGTCTCAGGAAATTAAAAAGAAGATCTTAGACAAGTATGTTAAAGGTAAAGGCCATAGGACCATCTCCAAGCAGCTTGATGTTCCTGTGACTACAGCTGCATGTATTATTCAGAAATGTAAGATCCATGGGGCTAACCTCCCTGAACATGGCTGCAGGAGGACAACTGATGACAAGTCAGAGACAGATAAAATAAATGGTAAAAAATGAGCCCAGAAAACTTCTAGAGAGATTAAAGATGAACTTCAAACTTAAGTAACATCAGTGTTAGATCGCACCATCCATCGTTGTTTGAGCCAAACTGGACTTAATAGAAGACCAAGGAGATCACTGTTGTTGAAAGCAAATCATGAAAAAGCCATAGTGGGATTTGTTAAACTACATGTTGACAAGCCACAAAGCTTCTTGGAGAATGCCCTATGGAGAAATGAGGCAAAAATTGAACTTTTGCCAATACACATCAGCTCTATATCCACAGACAGAAAAATGAACAGTGTCAGCTTAGTCTCAGTTGCAGGTCATGGGTTTTGCAACAGGATAATGGTTCAAAACGTGCAGCCTGAAACAGCCTGCAATGGCTAAGAGGAAAACATTGAAATATAGTCCCTGGCGATGTCTTGTGTCTTATCCATTTTTTAGAAACAACAGCTTATAATTTGACTTGTAAATAATCAATTGGTTTTAGAAATTGCTTAAATGTAAACCCTGGCAAAAAGACTTCTTCAAGTTCTGCTTCTCTGTGATGTAATTCCGCTGAACATTCATCTGAGAATCCGCGTTCCGCCAATGCCCATCCTTTTAGGAGGCTGTGGGCCTTTTCAAATGCACATTTTTTATAATTGCATTTTGTTTCCTGCTGGTTTCTGGGCACTAATTCAAACACGTAGGCCATCTTAACACAGAACTCTACAAACTGTTCTCGTTGACACAGGGACTTGAGGTGACCAGGTCTGGTGGAGCTTTTCTGCAGTGGAAAAGTGGCTGGTCTTGGATTTTTGAGACGACAAACAACCCCTCCGAGCAGTTGTCTTTCACGTTCTGCCAGACCTGGCTTGTCAAATAAATTTCCAGTCTCTTCAACTCTTTTCTTTACTCTTTGTACTTGATGCTTAGACATATTAAAGGTGTCCGCCACCTCAGCAGTGGATCTGGTCTTCAGCCTCTGGATAATTACCGCTTTGGTCTTATGATTAATCTTAGACATGTTGTCAGAGGTCAGGTTGCAGTTGATGTGAAGGTTTGGTGTGCTGGGGTTCTCTTTATACACACCCACTAAATGATTGGTCAAATATTGTTTACAAGTGAGGCTGAAATCTATGATTGGGTGCATCACCAAAGGCGACAGAACATTTGTCTTGCCAAAATCAGACATTTCTGTGTTCATTTAACGATCACCCTTTATTCAGGGAAGCAAACCTATATTAGTAAACTGAACATAATTTGGGAGGGTTTCAGTTTTAATATGAGCCATTTATAAAACATATGGATTAATTACAAGTCAAGTTACCAGCAGCTGTATCTAGAAAAAGAATAAGTGACACGATTTTTTTAAGGGACTGTATTCTGAAGTGGCCTTCTATGGGCCCTGACCTACAGTATATCCTATTGAGGATCTTTGGAGAGAGTTTAAACCTGCCATCTGGAAAAGAACCCTTCAAATCTGAGACAACTGGAGCAGTTTGCTCATGAGTGGTCCAATGTACCTGCTGATAGAACCAGAAGTCTCACTGATAGTTGCAGGAATAGTTTATTTGCAGCGATTGCATCAAAAGATTGCACATCAAAATATTAAGTTAAGGTTACCATCACTTTTGTCCAGACCTGTTTCATGAGTATATTTTTCAAAATCTTTCTGTTGTGGCATTGTTGAGAAGCAATGTGTGAATTTAATTTGTTCATTTTCATAGAATTTTGATTTGTTAATTTTGTTAGTTCTTAGTTGTTTCTGTGACTATTGTCGGTTTTCCTCTTATTTGACCCGGGGTAAACAACAATTTTGTCCCCATGTGTAGCTGCCCATTAATAAAGAACAAGGTTAGGATGCACCAGTATACCTTTCCTTTGGTTGCTATAGTCTAGTTATATTATCTAAATGATCAACTCTGCCAATCTATGGTGGTAAACTTTGTAACTGAAGTTTAGCTTTGCTGAACCCTGCAGAATGAAGCAGACAGTATGTACACAGTCATGGTGAAGGCTTAAATCCATTTTATTTGGCGTGTGTAGAAGAAGAAAACCAACGGAACCCAGCGTGATGCAAGGTTGCCAATACTTATTTCAAGTTGGGCGGCATCTTCTAAAGGTCGTCTCAGCATGAACAGAAGCAGCAGAAACCCACCGGGCAGCTTTTTGATGAGCAGAACATCTGCAGGTTAATACAAAGTTTGAATTTGTCAAGAAAGTTTAGATTCTCAGCTACAGCTTGCAATACCCAGGCTCCTGGGAACGCAGTTTTATTTTCTGCTTTGTGAAAGCCAAACTACCAATGAATGCTGGGTTTTCATTCTTCTCCGACTGTGCCCTTGTTTTTATAGTGGCCTGCTGCTTTCCACTTTAAGCCCCTGCCTCACTGTGTTGCATCCAGCTGAGTTATTTACCTGTGGTTTTGCTTTATCCCAGCTCTTATGAAAATCTCACAAACCTGAGGCCAACATAAAAAGGTCGCTGTTAATTTGTTTACTTTCAGCAGCTCCACTCCTCTCCATGTGATTTGTGTTTGGGAGCTTCTGGCACCTGTCGGGGGTTTTCTTCAAGGCAAGATAGAGCCAAGCTGCCCTCCTCACTTAGGTGGAGAAATCCAACTGTTTCAAATCTCCTTAACTCTCTTCAAACATTTGTCATGTACGTATTTGCCATGATTTCCAATGTCTACTCCCAATTTGTGGTGACAGGCCATTTGCATGTGATGTAAAGATGAGGGTGAATATACAAGGTTTGATTTCTTTTTTACAAATAAAGAATTAAAAAGCATAGTATAAATTTGTATTGAGCCCCCTGATAAAATCAAGTGCAACGAAAACCTTTGTTAAAAAAAAAAATGCTGAAGCATCTTCCTGGATCAAAATCTTCTTCAAACATTGTATTCAATAAACCAACTAAACTTTGATTGCTGCCTCATGGGTGTTGCAGGTGGGTTAGAGGTTTGTCCCAAAGCAAAGCTTTATCTTAAAAAACAATCTTTTTCCACTGCTCATTCAGGCAAATCTGACCACAGGGAAACTATTATTTGTCCATTTGATAAATCTGGTCCTTATAGAAGAGTAAGGAGAAGAAATGTGTTGACAGATAGCTGTCGAATGCCAAGGTTATGATTTGCAACGGGTTTTACAGGGGAGGCAACAAACATGTGGAAGTAGATGCTCCTGTCAGATAAAGCAACTTTAAACTTTCTGGACAATATGTAAATTGTTGTGTGACAAAGCGTTTCAGCAAGCAAAAACAAAACAGCCTGTGAAGGCAGGTAAAAGACCTGAAACTGGTCCTGAAATCCATTTTTCAGAACCCTAAATATAAAACCAGAGCTAGGACTATGAAGTTTTGCTCAGAGGTTAAGAATTTATTTGACAAAAGATCAATAGAACCAGGATGCTGGGAGCGGCTCGGAACGGTGAAAAACAGAAACTCTCGTACTGCAGAGAAGAGGTTGATGAGTTCAGGAGTTATAGGAAATTTGCAAACTGAAGGAAAAGAATGGAGATTGTCTTACTGTTGCTGAGGAGAAAGTAGTCCACGGAGGGGGTTGAATTCTAGGGTATTTCCATTGGATTGATTTTATTTCCAGGATGTAGAGTTTGAGATGAATGGAGCTTTGGCTTTGGCGGAGGGCGAGCAAACAGACTGTACCTGAAGGGAGTTTTGGTGAGAATGACTGCTATCTGGTTTGCAGGAATGACAAGCTATGTTTTCTTGGAGACGAACTGAAGAGGATCTTGGTAGCCAGTGGGTAAAAATCCACGGTGTCTTTGAAACTCGGACAAGAACTCTTAAACAGAGTTCCACTTGGAACAACGATGAAACTATCCTCTTAGAGAACACCTTAAGAGGAAAGAAACAATAATTATTTCAAGGTACACAGAAAACAACTGGGAAATTCTAGACACACGCAGTAGGACTCTGAATACCAAAATGGTTTAACACTTAGGCTTTGATGTTCTTCTTCTTCTTCTTTTCATTAATGGCAGATTGCAAGTAACTTTTAGGTGCATACCGCCACCTACTGTACACGAGTGTGTAGCAACATTTTCTCTACATTTATTA
>JAUZNJ010078166.1:0-24469 GCA_034780135.1 Jordanella pulchra
ATCCAGCTCCACAGGCGCCCCGTCAGGAAAGACACAACCAAGCAGACGAGCTCCAAGCCAGCTCCCATGTCACAGGATGAAACAGAACATATCCAGTTAGTCACAGTAGGAGAAACAGGACTACACTGAAAAACAGGCCAAGCTCTATCTAAAAAAATAAATCTTCTAATAACCTAAAAAACAAATAAACCCTGCTTTTTTACAACAGACTAAAGTTATCAGAGCTATTGGACCGCCTAGTGCCAAAGGCCTCTTTCTTGTGTTTAGCCTCATGTAAAGAGCAGCTTATACCTTCAGTGTGTTACATATCACTTCCTGTACAGGGTTACATCTATGCATTTTGTATTTGACAACCTCTGATTAAAACCACTAAAGACAACTTTTTCTCTGTTTAAGAGGAGTTTATTCACCTATATTTTCAGTGGCTCAACCTATTGGAGGCAGTAGAAAGATGTAAAATGTTGCTCAACCTGACCATTACTGAGACCATTATCTGTTGCTAAACAGTATTTAAGAAGATCTTGTCTGCGGTTTCACAAAAATGATGATTGTTTTTGCATTACATTTTTTTCTCTAAGTCAGTTGGCAAAAGACATGCTACACAACCCACTTTTCTTTGTCTCATTGGTGGTCATTCTCTCCTGAGGGGGCTCCTGCAATGGACACTCAATAAGGAGAGCTTTATTGATTTTATGCAGGTGGGGAAGTAAGAGACCCTTTTTCAGCTTCAATAACACCCCCAGTCAGCTTTAGCTTGCCATACAGACTCTACAGCACTTGTGCAACATGTACTATTACTTTGGTAGGACAGAGCTACACTTGGCTTTATTTGAGTTTGTGATTGAAGCTGTGGTGACAGTTCACTGTCTGTTTATTTTATGAAAACAAAAATTGCAGAAACATACTGCTTGTTCTTAGTTATCTTAAACATCAATACTTATATCTAATAACAACAAAGAAATAATTAAAACTACCACAAAAAAGGTTTTCTTCAATCTTTCACCTTAAGATACTCTTCTTGCATCTTTGACATTTTCCCATCGGTATTAACAAAACAACTGGCGTTGGCTTTCAAATAGCAACACTGGTAAAAAGAAGTTCTTTTTTACTTCATGGAAAAGCTATGTGCTTTCCCAATAGAATGAAAGAGAAAGAGGGGCTATTTTGGCATCCTTTGGTTCCCCATGTTGAGGAAGCGCCAACCGAGCTCATTTCTATGCTCCAACAGTTAAAGGCTTTCAAATTCTCTGTATTCAGGATTGTTGCCCAGGCAGTGGGAATGGAGGTCTGTGTGACTCAAAAAGCTGGAACAGCTGAGATGGTTGCCTCTGAAAAATGTTATTTTGAACAGAAAAGTTGGTCTGAGTCATTCTCTTCTTTTCTCTTCTTTCTATGAGAGCTGCTTTTGTTATACATTATATAAAATAACAAGTGGCTGATTTTCTTCAGTTATTAAAATACAGACATTAATTTACATAAACTTTAGCAACTACGGTTAAATGATGCACATGTGGGTCAGTCAGTGAATTCGTCTGGATTGGCTCTGATTTGCTATTGGTTCAAAACAATAAATATATAAATAAATAAATGTTTTGATGCATTTAATTAGGAAAAAATACAAAAATTGAAGTATATGTAAATATCTTTTTATTATTATTTTGGCCTCAATAAAATGCATCAAACTAAAGAATTGACATGTTTTTCAGGGCACAAATATATATGGTAATAAATAAAAATCAGGTAAAGATTAGTGCCACATGCTTTGATGCATTGGTGGGGATATATTCTAATTCTTTTAAGGGGTGCACCTCAATTCCTGAAAACTGATTGAAATTATTAAAAAACTAAAAAAATTAGGTCAGAAAAGGTGAGACTGTAAGAAAATAAAGACCCGGCAGCTTATTTTTTTAAAGATATCAAAGCTGCTATAACACTGTAGGCGCTGAAAAAATGAAAATTCAAACTGTTTTTTAGGACACTTGACACAGAATAAAAAGGGTTCATGTGGTTTTCTTTCTTTTTTAAATCCCAGTTAGTCAATGAATGACTCCAAGTGAATTTTTTGTCTTAGTGGTACTCTTTAGAGTCGTGCATCTGTGTTTCTGTAGGTTTATGTAAGATAATTTCTCAGTAAGGCTCACATAAATAACCACAAAATTTAAATGCATAATACAGTAAGTGAGCTTTATTTTTTACCTCTGTGGCATATTGCGACAGAAAAAAAAAATCCAACATGAAGTCATATATCTTGCTCTGACTTTTTCCTTAAGTACATTTTATAAAGCACTTTCCTTGGCAGCTGTTTAGCTGTCTCATTTTATGATGAGACTTTAAAATGCTAGTCTAATTTAGACAGGATTAAATGCACAGTGCCAGGTTCTGTCATTTTTAATTATAAGTGGTTTATCCACAGTGTATTTGCTTTGCCAAATATACTGCAAACTTTCCACTGATTCTTTTGTGAACTCGCAGCATGTGAAACTACCCCTTTCAATAAAGGGGCATATTGGTGAAACAGATGTTTTTGGTGTCACAGTGGGCAGCACATTGTTCCACTTAGCAGAATTGCTGAGTTATTATCAAGATAAAACATTTAACACCTAATGAATATTTGATAGTGTTAGATATGTAGGTGTTGGGTATCCTCTAAGGTATACTTTCATTTTAGGCTGATGGTTATATGAATAGTGGCGTAAATAAAGGTGAGAGGAAGTTAATCTGCCATCACTGCAATTGATGCATGACTGCAATCAGTTTCACATTGTGAGGAAATGGTAGCTGTCCAAGGTATTAAAGCACATTAAATGCCTACAGATGTAGATGTCTATAGCCAAGCTCACACATGGACGTTTAGGACCTCGTGAGAAAAATCAGCAGAAACCGGATTAGAATGATAATTACTTTTCCTTTGGTTCCACTTTATTTAGTTTTGCCTTACAGGTTTCTTTTCGCATGCAAGAGAGCCGTCTTACATTTCTTGCCCAACCGTTTTATGTTGAGTTAAAAGCATTCTGTCAGCCTAATTTTGTTTGACCTAATGTCAAGAGAAATTTTAAGGGGAAAAGAATCAGTAGGGATCTTATGTACTGTTAGGGAAGGCAAACAACATGGTTTCTGTTGGTTTAAAGAAAACATAAAAAGAAAAACTATACACTAAAAGCAATACGGTAAATTTTAGACGCACCATAAAAAGAAGCAATAAACTTCAGAATGAAAAGAAATCTCTAAATAACAAGCTTAGCTCTAGCATCTGTTCAGCTCTGGAAACAGTTTGGTGGGAAAGAGGCTACTGGAAGTGATGTTCCTTGCTTCCGTGTTTTCTATTTTAAAGGTGGCCATTTAAAACAACACTGCATAACTTCTGACCCTAGAATTGGCTTAATTTGAGTTGAAATGGACAATATTTCAATATCAATATATATGGCAATATGGTTTAAGTCAATATTGCTGATACTTCAATATACATAACAGTCTGAGTGATGTTCCAAGTTTTTCATGTACTTTTTTATATTTTATTTTCAAAGCTAATATTTATTATTATTATTATGTTGGAGGATTTTTATAAACATTACATTGCAAAATATTTGTCATAATTTGTAAAGATGTGGGCATTCTTGGCTGTTTCTAAGGCTTTTATTTTTCTGCCTCGATATCAAAATTATATCACATGAACCAGAATTAAGAAATGTATCAGGATATAAACTTTGGCCATATCGTCCAACCCTGTTTGAGATGTATTATAGGATTTTCAATATTCAGCACCTGGTCTGTATCAAAGCTGTATAAAGGCTGCCATTCTTAAAAAGTCAACCATGTAAAGAGGCTCAGATCTGTCGCTGAACGACTCACGTGACCTAAAAGCATCACTTTATGCCTGTCTGAGCTCATCCTAAAGACCAGAGCTAACCCTGAAATGATGTCGTTGGGCAGAAAAGCCAACATTGTTAGGCACCTGATTGGACATATTTGTGGTTCTCCTCTGTAAGATTTTTAATCTAGATGGGGAATATTTCTTTGTCTCCATGAGTTCTCAGTCTTCTGGTCTAAAGTGGTCAGAATATAAAAACACAGAGAAAGACGGTTTGATTATCGTGACAGCGATAATCAAAACTGCCTGTTGTTTTTAGGGGTGCCTGGACTCTACAGGTCCAGCTCCCCTAGTGGCTAAAAGTTGGTGTTGCTTTATTTAAATGATGGTGTCAACAAAACTAGAAGAAATATTCCATGCTGATATAATATATATTATAATCAGCTCAAATTGTCTGCATGTCACAGCTCTGCAAAAAATGGAAATCAGGAATCGGTCAACCAGTTTTTACAGAAGCCTAGAAATGCATTTATCACTATTGCATCTTTATTTCATACTTAGATGTGACAGATTACAAGAATTAACATGTTTGTTGGTAAACTTAAAAAGGCCTATGTACATGTAATGAGACAAGAAATTATTTTTACATTAAAAAAAGCTGTGAGGAAAGCCAAGGAGAACATAGGGCTTACTTTCACTCCCTGTATGAGATGTTTTCCAGAACTCACATGGGTACACCTCTTCATCAGGGAGAGCAGCTTTGTTAATCTGCTCCTCGGTCCACACAGCACCTTTATGGACCCGGATTATTCACAGCTGCTCACAGTGATTGTTTATGTTAATGGGCCCAAGAATGAGTTTGTATCCAAGAGTCTACAGCTATAACTATAATTAGCCCTTGTGTTTTGGTTGCTGTGGTAACGCCACAAAGTCCCTGCGACAGTGGCTGCGTTTGTGCGATCTTGCCTTAACGAGCGTTCACTAGTAGTTCAGCTGCATACCTGCATTAGGTTGACAGTAGAGACTCTTTAAGTAAACAGAAGTCTGAGGAGCACAGAGGGCTGTTAATAGATCTGCATGTAAACACTTCTGTCTTGATACTTACTTGTCTTGCATATGAACCAGTTTGCTTTCTTGGAGAATAAACTCTAATCTAAATAAAATATTTTATATGGTTTAGGTGACCATTTATAATTCATGGGACTATAGCCAGGCTCTCCTGGTGTTTGGGAAGCTTATACAAATAAGGGCAATTTTCACCTCCCTGTTTCTCAATGTTCCCTCCTTATATTAACATAATAAAAATGACAGAGTGCAGGCAAGACAGTTTGATGTGTTTGGATTGTAGTTGGAGGCAGATTTATGTCGACATTTTTTACTCCCAAATGCAAGAATTGTTAATTTGGGTGAAATGATTAGCTCTATTTTTCTAATGTGAAATGTTATGGGACCATTAAAACTCTTGTCTGAGCTGTATAAGATTTTTTTTTTTTTATCAAGCACAATCAAAAACACATGTAAAAGACCAGTATTGCATTTGTCAAAGGTCAGGTAACATTGAGCTTAAGTTGAAAGGTTTCTCAAACCAGCATTTGGGAGCTGGTGTAAAGAAGTTTGTTCTGAAAACTGAACAAGATCACCTTTTCAGATCACTGGAAAAAAACAAAAACCACTGCTTTATGATCTTTGTAATTTTTCTATCCTCATTTAAAGGCTAAATACCGTAAAAGCTCCCAAATACTCCCATGTATAGTGTTCATATATTGAGCCATGTGTACTGAGCATGCACCCATTTAGTTTACCAATTTCTTACATTTTTGGTGACATTTCTTACATTTATCCCCATTTCTGCCAATCACATATAAAAGGCAAAGGATAGTAGCCTTTTTGGTGAGTTGAGGCTGGTTTATGCTCATTGTATCTTCGTTCCGTTTGGAAATGAGACGAATAACAATACTGACAGCATTTGCTGCATTTTATACTTCTTTTGGCCTTTCCCCGCTGTATCCAATATTCTGAATATTCTAGCTGACTCTAAAGAGCAGTGTAGGCCCCAGACTACAAGCTTTTAACACCATACTGCATGTAGTACAAAACACAGTTGTATCCATCACTTTCAATCCCTTTTTGTTTCATTCAAGGCAGTTGTTTTTTTGCAAGAATTGTTCAGTTGGATAATTGTGCTGATATTTATGGGCAAAATAAAAAGATTTCTATAGATGTTTATAGTTGTGAACCTTTTCCATGAGGAGCTGCAGCACATCCATCATGTTTTTTGCATTACGTTTCCCTAAAAGCTCTGGGTGGAAAAATAAACCTGCACAGCAAAATCATGTAAGGCCACATGTCGCCAAGGTAGAAACAAGTGCAGAAATGAAGCTGCGCTCTCTGTGCACAGCTTGTTTTGAGTGAGTTTGTGTGAAATTAATGATTCACATTGTTCTCACTGTGCAAACGGTTCGGTGGAACAAAACTTGCGCTATAGATGTTGAGCCATAGAACATAAGATTCAACATTTTTTTTTTTTAACCTTTGGGACCCAAAGTAAGACATGGAACCTCTTCTAACACCTAAAAGCACAACAGCCTTTGAGTTTCCTTTCCCTTTGAGCAAAAATGTTAACCAGAGAGGAAACATTTTTGTCTTGTTCAATCAGACAGGGCTGGATGATATGTCCAAAATTTATATCACAATAAATTTCGTAATTTCTGTCGATGTGATATAATTTTTATATCAATTTTGGAAAAATAAAATCTAAGAAAAACAGCCAATAATGCCTACAATAGATGACTATACAAACTTATAACGAATATTTTGCAATGTTTATAAAAATCCTCCAACATAAAATTGAATAAATATTAGCTTTGAAAAACAAAAACACATAAAACTTCATGAAAAGCTGGAACATCAGTCAGTGACCAATGCTCTGTTTATAGACTGTGATGTATATTGAAATATTGAAAATCTGTGTAAAAGTCATAACACCAATACTGAATTAAACCATATCATGATATATATTGATATTGAAATATTGTCCATTAAACTTGAATGGTTACAAGCTTTTTATATTTCATTGAAAGTAACATGTAATTTGATTTGGTCAATAAATAAACTAAAAATAGATCAGTTGCATTTCCTGTGTGTGCCCTTATTTTCAGATTGAGGAGCTGGAGCATTTATCATGCATTTATCGTGATCAAGGTAAAACTGCCCAATTTATGGTGATACTGATTTGAGGCCGTATTACCCAGCCCTACCTGTCAGTGCATCCTCACCTGACCCACTCACTGTATCAGCTTTGTGTAGCACATATATTGCTGAGAAGTTTACAGTGCAATGCTACATACAAGTCTGAAATTAGTCCAGAACATGTAGATTGCTGCAGCATTTGACTTTTAATGTTCTCCCAATACATCCTTCCAATGCATGAGAAGAAATAAAAAATATACATCAAATTGAACTTGGTGATATTAGAACCTTTTCTTTTCTCAACAAAACCTGCCCCAACATAAAATTCGCTATTATTCCTGAAGAAACAACTTATTGTAGGGTATGTATATTAAATAAACCTCTGACCAATGTCCTGTTCTGTATGTAGTTTTTAGACTTATCAAAAGGTACTCTATTATCTTTTGACAATTTTACTGTCGTATTTAAAATTCTCACAACACCGAAGCTATTCAACTAATAAGATTAGTTTTACTGTGAAAAATAATTTTTACACCAGATAAGTCAGTTTCCCATTCCATTAAAAAATTAAAAAGTATCAACTAATAAATAAAGATAATTTTTCATCAGTCAAATAATATTGAATGTTCATTGCAAATCAATCACTTCCTTGATTTACCTTATTTCATACTAACGGTTGTATAAAATGTAATTGTTTCGTATTTAGTACAATGAAATAATACACAATTGACATTCATTTTATTTACAAAGTATAATAATAATGTTTTAAAAGGACTGCAGATTGATAGATTCATATTATATTAGTAAACAGATAGTGAACTGAATCGGTAAACACTAGCATTACAATGATCTGATGCCTTCTAAATCTGTTTATTTTACTGCATCATATAATAAATTTGTCATTTAATGTCTTATGTAATTAAAACATTAAATGACGCATTTTTTTTTCCTTGCAGTTGCAATTTATGTTGGATTTAAACACCTATAACTGAAATGAGATACAAGAATCAGAATTTGTCATATCTGCAGTGAGAGGAACACCTAACTGAGTAGCCCAACGCCCTCTGAAGCCTGCTTCACCCTTCCAGCAGCTTTATTCAAAAAGTTAGTGAGCTAGTTAAACACACACACAGCTCTAAAGGATGGGGGTTTAGAAACAGCTTCAAGTTTTTCAACATATGATTAAAAAATGGTTTGCTTATTAGTCCTTCTTTGTCCAGGGTCAGAACAAGTTGAGCTTTGGTTAACTGCAGTTTATTATCTTCAGTTCCCTGTACAGCAATTTCCTTGTCGCATCAGGAAATTGGAGAAATCATCCCAAAACCTTCACATCCAGAAACTTGGTATTTAATGAATGAGTGCTGGAGCAGTTCTTTCCAATGGTCAGGTCAAAGTTGAAGAGATGTCCAACCCTTATCTTTAAAATGTCAATTCTTATACTAAAAGTGGAACCACTACATGAAAGAAATAAAAGCACATACTATCAATCATTTCTAGACAAACATTAGATAAAACAACATTGTTATTACATTATTCTAACAATTTATTAATGCTATTGTGTTTTTATTCCCTCAGTTTTTAATGTAATTCTTTTCTACTTTGTTGAAACCATGGTTTAAGAATATGGTTGAGAGAAAATGTCGTTAGCTGTTGAGTTTTACAGTCATTCTTCCTCAAGAGCCAACAGTGAGTCCAGAATCACATCCTAGCAAACGGTAGCATATTCTTATATGTCATCGTGAACCAGCAAATGGATCACACCTAAGGGCTCCACACGCCGGAGACGTTGTCTCTCCCTTGCCATGCGTTTTTATTGGAGTTTGTGTAAGGAGGTGACAATCGCTTACCCTACTCCAGCCAAGTGACCAGTGGAAAACATCATTTTCGCTACGTCCAACTCTGGTATGATACGGTTTCAGTAGTTGGTTGATTCTTCATATTTGATGACTTATCTGTCACACGCTGGTTTAAAATGTCAAAATCCATCCAATTTCATAAAAGAATTTCTGTCGGGCAAGAGACCCAAGAGTGTGATTCGGCACTGCTACTGTCACTTTCACGTTGATTTTCACTGAGATTGCAATAATTACCATCTGTTGCAGTCGTTTGTTGCTTCGTGCGTCGAGTCTATTACAAGTCTTGATTGCCTGTCATGTAAAATTCAAGCATATTAATGGTTGTTATAACTGTCGAGGTGGTCTTCTCTTTATGAATTCTCTTCTTTTGTTGACAACAAAAATTTATGATTAGGTTATGCAGGAGGGAAAATGAATAAATTCAGATGATGAGGCTGACGGAGGGGATGGAAATAAAGAGCTGGAGAGAGATGGGAGGGACATTGTCCTTAGCCCTCATTGATGAAGTGAAAGTTCACCTAGCCTGGCTAAAAATAGTTCAGTAAGTGGGCCTCCTCTTATCACACTCGCATGCAGCAATAGACTCTCACATCAAAGCTGCATTCACTCATCCTGACCTTTGTCCATTCTCAAGTTGCACGTGCAATATGAGCAACTAACCTGAATACACATGATTTCCATCTACAGTATTTTCTTCAGCCCCATTAAGTACACACAAAAACAGTTTTTACACAAAAAAGACACTCCGTTCAATGTGTTTTACAATGAATCTCTGTGAACCCTTTTAAGGATTTTTTTTTTCCTCAGCATGCCCTGCTCTGCAAACAACAGGGTGCAAAATTGTTCGAAACGTACAGAAACAAAGGGACACAGCAAAAGCCTTTAAGCCTAAGTCCAATATTTAATGTCCAGCTAAAGAAATCACTCAGAGAAATGGACGCATTAAGGGATTTGTTGACATTTGAAGTTTGGGACTGTCCTCTAGAAAGCAAAGCTTGTTTTAAACAAGGTAAGCAAGCAATTAAAATCCATGACAAATTTAAAGAGACTTTCGTAAATTCAAAGCAAATGTCTTGTTTAGGAAAATGTCCCTTCATCCTTCAACAGCACAGGCTCATGCACCTGTTTTTGTAATAGCAGGTTACCTTAAAAAAAAAACTGCATCAGTAACCTAATTAGCTTAATTATCATTGAGTGAAGAGCTCTTTCTAAGGTGACCTTACAGCTTAATATCTTTCTTTTTTTTAAATCCAAACCTGTGGTCTTGCTTTTATTACCTCATAACATCATTAATATTTTTGTAGAACTCTAATGCTCGTAAAAGAATGCAGTTAACTATTGGCATGCATTCTAATTATTTCTAATTACTGATGATATTAATTTGAAATGAATTTTTTACTCCTGATGGAGAGAACTTCGGCAGCCTGTCTGCTTTAATAGAAATATTAGTCATAATCTGTTGAAAGAACAGAGTGCTATAAAATCAAACTCACCAGCTTTAATTGAGTTGATTCCAAATTCTCCCTTTGTTTGGAAAACCTAAAAGTTGTGCCAGTATTATTGTTTTACTTAAAGGTGACAGGTGTTGTTTTATACAATTTCTTGAAGAAGAAATCCCTGTAGGAAATGATAAGCTGTTGTTTTGTATTTTCAAATGTTTCACTGAATTTTCATACAGAATTGGTCTAGCATCTAAAGAGAGGCTCGTCTTTATCTTAAATTGAGAAAACATTGTGACAGATTTCTTTTAAATCCTGCCTTGTGTATATCATACATCTCCTTGTCAAATTCAGACACATCTGAGAAGATTTTTCCTTTAAAATTCAAGACTACTGACCAGCCTATATGTCTGTTTCTAGGCTGACACCTACATTTAAATATTAAGGCTCTTTTCCAGGTTTGGTAGCTTCATTGTCCAGTAGTTCAACTTTTTACCTTCTATTACCACATTTACAGTAATATACACTGACATTTACACAAGCTTATAGAAAAGAAATGTACCGAAATGACCTTTTTTACACAATTACAACTTTGAAAAATCTGATCTTCTTCAGTCACGGTGACCGCGATGAGAGTAAATTCTGGGTGTCAAAATGAGTCTGAGTTGCAGAGAGATTGTAAGACTCTGATGGGGAAAATGATGCGATAAGAAAAGATGAAAGGAAATAAAGGAGTGGTGAATGACAGAACAGTAGATGGATGGGACATATGATAGTAGGAGAGAAAATTGGTGAACACAGAGTATTTTATGTTTGGAAATGTCATGTGTGAATAAATGAAGGCAGAATGTTACCCTGGATGCTCAGTTAGCATTTGGGGGACTTTTGTTATTAACCTCTCTTAGTGCTCGATGGTTTAGAGAACATTTCTGGCTTAGAAATGGAATAAAACATTTATTGATTTTTGTTTTCTTTGACAATTCTACAAGTATTGTATGCACTGCATTTTTAGTTTTAAATGCAAACTACTAATGAGCTGAATGTGTTAAGATCCCTGCTTCTTCTCTTCTTTTTAAAAAACTGCCGTTGAGTTATTTGTACCAAACACAAAACCCTTTCATGTAGCATCATCATACCACTTGATCAATATTTCTTGTTATTTTAGGCCAGCTAAATGCATTGTTCTGCCGAGGTTGTGAAAAATGCCTTGAAATTCATGGACATTATAAAAAACCCTGATGCATTTGCTTTTAGCTTTATGTGTTACTTGATATGATTCAAATAACACGCGTATGAACAATTACCCAAGTAAACATTGTTATACAGTGGCAGTAAAGCATAACCTTTGTGGATCAGGACGTGTTTGTATTCTGCTATAATTTGGTTAAACCACTATATTTCAAATAGTTGGTGTTTAAAATGTTTCTTAATGCGCTTCTTTCTTGGTTATTGAACATGATCTACTGTACAGCAAAAGGCAGGTTAATATCATGAGTTAAATGTTGGTCATTGTTGTTCATATTGATTCTTGCACCATTTTTGGTTAAATGCTTGATTAGCAATTCTACACATTTACACTTTTTGTGCCAATGCATTAAAGTTGACTCTATGTGTGTGTGTCGGTTTTCTCACCGGCGGGACCGGCTAATGGCTTGTTTACGTCCTCTCAAGTTTCGTGGGGATTTACAGTCCCTGTGTTGGCCGAAGGGGAAAAGGAGAGAAGAACAAACCTCTTCTTTGAGTTCTATTACCTCTTTGTGAGTTTAGGTGTCTTCTGTACTTTCTTTCCTGGGGTACATTTTTAAAAACATTTTCTTGCGTACACTGTGTGCCACATTGTCTTAATGTTTCCCCTCATGCTAGCATTTCTATTATCCTGCCTAAAACTCCTGCCTCTCTCTGTTGTATTTATTTTTATTATCAGTGTCCTAAGGGGAATTTTTAAAAAATCTTTACTTTTCTGTATGTCATGTTCCTTGGCATAAATCAAGCACCCGTACAAATTGGTATTAGTGGAACTCTACCAAAAACTCATTTTACTCTACTTTGCATTTTTATAATCCACACAGTCAACAAAGCTTAAACTATAACCAAGCATAATTATTGTTCCTCCCTTAAGTAAGGTTTTAATTAAAAATGCCAACATAAAAAAGGGGTTGTGTCCTTCAGAGAATCTCATTTTAAGCTGTTTACAGAGCCTTGGGTTATAAATTGAAGCAATTTTCAGAAACTAACAATTTAAAACCCAAGCAAAGGTAAACACTGTTTCTTTCTGAAATAAACATAGCTGAATCTACAGGAAATCTCAGTTATCTGGAAGTGAGGCAAAAGCAGAACTCTCTTCTTTTCTCCCGTAGAGAATAGTCATAATTCACTAACTGGTATAACTTTCTTCATTTTTAAAGTCTGCTTGTATTTTTTCTATAATTTATCTGCTAATTCCTAATCTAAGAGGAAATTTCAAGTGTGATTTTTGGGCAGTTTTACCTGGAATATGTACCTATTTGGTTCTTTTATAGGCGTGTTCCTTCGGTACCACTGAGTACCTCTTCACATAAAATCAGGTGGTAACCTGTTACACAGCAGTAGTGGAAGAGTGGGCAAATTTCTATGCCAGGCATAAACACAGCATTGCATGTTCAAGAGTATGATGATGTCAGAAGCTGCTGCTACAGTAAACATAGCAAGCCTGGCTAAAAGAAAGCACTCAAGAGTAAGGCTCCACTTTTCATAATGTCATGCAGACTGGGATCTGCGATATTTGTGACTCATAGTGCAAGGTCAGCATTGGGAATACTTCTAATCTGAGGAGTCATCTGGTGAAGTGCAAGAATTTTCTCAAGATGAAACAGTGCACAGTTCTAAACAACCTCAGATCTACCCCTGCATTCGGCATCCTTTATTGACTTGGGTGAACCAGCCTTGTCGCCTGCTCCAGGACAGTAAGCCTCATGTTTAAAATGACATTAGCATGGTACAGAAAATGGGTACCGCTGAGTACAGATACCTAATCCCAGATGTTGGGCAATGGTATTGGTTCGAATGTGAATGGTCTCTTGCTGTAAACTCTAATCAACAGGCTCATATCAACTAGTTTTTGCATTATTAAATGCATTCTTTAAGTCTTTGGCCTTGTTCAAAACCAAGTTTGGAAGTATTCGCCAATCTTCTCGGGTGGATGGGTGTCCCTTTCCTAATGACACCAACTAACTGTAACTGACACCATTTACAAAACCAGTCTCACTCCCGTCACACATTAACAGTTGGTTAAGTCTCCTGCACGTCAGACACTGATGTGGCAGGGATATCCCTCTGGTCAATAACTGATGCGCAGGGTTCATGACAGGCTGTAGCAGGAACTTCCTAAAATTTAACTTACCACTAACCCATCCCTGACCCTAACCCCTAAACCTAAAGAAACAGTAGTATACATGTTACCATACACTCCTAAAGCTACCAAAGTAATTTTGTAGGCAAAAAATATTATTTTTCTGCCACAAGTCATGTGTGTGTCACGTGATACAACCTGTCACTTACCCTGCGCGTCAATATATGACGCGAGGGGTAACCCGTGGGGGTCACATACTGACGCACAGTGGACGCCATGCATCAATATGTAACGAGTTGGGGGTGAGAACGTGTTGCCAACTGAAACCTTCTCCTAGAGGAGGGATGTTTGAAGTCACCCCTGTGACAGCTCTGTGTGGACAGTCCTAATTTTTTAACCAGGTACAACCTTGGTGGATCTATGCATTTGTGTAACCCTTGCAACGACAATGGGAGACTTCTGAGTTATGGATGTGTTTCAGCAACTTTTTAGTTTACTATGGATTTTGCACCATCATCTTTGGCTCCTTTGACCATAAGCACAAACCGTAGTTGGCAAACTATGTTTGCAACAAGTGCTTAGTTTATCGGCTGAGACACACCAGATTTGATCTAACTGAAAAATGGATTATATAAAGTCATAGGAACAGTAATAGTTTAAATAAATCAGACTGGGCAGACTGCTAGCCATTCCCTGTAACTGTGCTTACCCAGTTCCTACCCAGGTGGACACTGCATTGGTCTTGGTTGGACCTTTGCAACAATGTTGTGGGAATGTGATGAGTCTGGAACAAAGAAAGACACATTGGCAAAGTAAAACACATCTACTTTGAGGAAAATAGAAATTAAACTCTGTGAATCACAAAGTAAACAAGCCAAGGTTCCATATCTTAGTCCAGAAATACCCAGCACACAATTGTTGAATTGTCCCCAAAACATTGGCAGCACATAACAGTGATCGTTTAGATTAATTCTAAAATATATCAGTCACTCTTCCTTCTTCCACTCTGTCCAATATAAAATCTTTACCTCTGTGTAAGCATTACCACTTCATTCACTATGCCTGTACTCCACGGCTTACTTCAACTTAAAGATCAGACACTTTTAGGTGGAAACTATCTTCGGTTCTATGGCCATAAGCATTTTTTTAGGTTTTGATAAACACTGCTGCTGCTGTACATGAAGAATGAACTGTACTTCTTGTGTGTAGATAAAAAAAAAAACATTCCAACAGTAACTGCACCAATCCTTATCCATACACATGCAAGCAACGCACAGCATGGAGCCCTCGCAGAAAAGACTTTAGGATTAACGGAATGAATTAACCATATGTTCCTCTTATCCAGTTCCCCCAGTATCCACATACATGATAACTTGCACACAGACACACCACAGTGTCATGTAAAATGCTGCTTACTGCTCTATTCTCTTGTGACATTCACTTGCTGCAGCAGCTCTGTGCTTTAATCTGCAATTCATATGAGTTTTACCTCTGAGCAAGAATCTAGCAGGGTTTATGACTACTTGACTCTCCTACATGTGCTGCACCAAAGCTCTTCCAGATTATACATTTATTGCAATATTTAAATACGAGCCAAATTCTCTCTCTTCTGGTGTCCAAAAATACGTTATCTTGTGGATCGAAGTTCAGGTTTACATTGAACATGCTGCAGGGGAGGTATTGGAGTGTTAGTCGCATATTTGATTGGCTGGTGAACATTAATCATACATTATACTATTTGTTTAGGAAGTTGTGATGATAAGGGGGTCATAGTTGGATTATAACCGTAAAAATAGCGGTTTTCAAATCAGATTGACGCATTTGCCAGTCCAAGATTCAACATGGCTCATCATTTTCCACAAGTTGTCACGCTTGTTGTCTTACTCAGTCTAAAATAGCTCTCTGCCCCCCGATTGTAACCTTATTTGCTGCTATAAATGTGTATCTGTGTTTTCCTAGTGCCCGTTGTTGTGTGTTATGATAGAATGAACAACAATAGGTAGGAGGGTGTATGACGCCAAATGAGCATCAGGGTCATATGGCTCAGCTGGCATAGCACCTAGTCCCGTGTTGGCAGGAACTGAGTGGTTATGTCTATAAGCTGAAGTGACAGATTGTGGTGTTTATATTTTGTTTTGCGTGATGGTCAAGGCAGCAGACAAAACAACGACTGAAACATGTTTAGGTAATATGATTTACTTAAGTAGATTATTCCAAAAATATCTCTGTATTTTTGGTTTGAGTGTTTACTTTTCTTCCAGATCCTCATTCCTGTAATCAGTTAATAATAATTAAAACTATTTATATAGTTTTAGTTATACAAAAAGAGAATGGAGGTTGCATCTCAGATTATCACCCTGAGTAATAAAGCTGTAAATTTACCTGCTTTTTTATGGTTTTATATATGTATTATTGCTTTTACCTAGCTTCTTTTTAAATGCTCCCTGTTCCTTTTTTACATTTAATGTTAACATTTCAAAGTTCTTGTTTTTTACTATTATTACACGTACTACTTATACTAACTTACTTAATATTTTCTCATGGTCTATAGTGGGAACATCACTAGCTCAGGCTGGTAGACTTTCCCTCTTCTGTTGCAAAAATATAGTTTGCTGGGCGTGCAGGTGGCGCAGTGGTTAGCGCGCACGACCCATGTACGGAGGCCTTAGTCCTCGACGCGGGCGACCCAGGTTCGAATCCGGCTTGTGGTCCTTTCCCGCACGTCTCTCCCCCTCTCTCATACCCCCTTTCCTGTCAGCCTACTGTCAGAAAAAAAAAACGAGCCACTAGTGCTGTAAAAAGCTCAAAAAAAAAAAAACAAACAAAAAAAAAAGTTTGCTTCCTCTATTCATAGTCATGTTAATAAAGGTGCTCAGTTTCTGACTTAAACATATAAAACATCTTTTAACGGCAGAAATAACAAGAAAACTCACATGGTCGCTGGCTTTTCCATCTCGCTCATTTGGTTGTTTCGTCTTTATCAAGACAATTGCTTCAATAAGACTTTGAGTCAACTTTTTGTCCATTAGGACCACAAAAAAGTCTCTATGGTGAGCAGCCCACAGAGTCCTACTTCATTGAATGAGTATAGAACAAAGCCTGGAGATTGCAATAATGGTGTACTCTGTTAGCATTCCCACAGTAGATTCTTATCTGTGTGACTTATAAACTGGATTTAAATATTAGATCCAAAGTGATTTCAATCAACCTTAGCTGGAAATTGGGGTAAATATTTTTATGTTTTTGGAATTTTTATTTACACTGACTACACCCCACCCCCCCCCCCCACCCCCCCCACACACACACACACACACACACACACACATGATTAATGTTTAAGAAATCCTTTTCACAATTCCATAAAGTAATTTGTCAAAGATGATGCTCAAAATCCTCTCTTCCTTTACTTTTTTGATACAACTCTTCTAGTCTAACATTAAACTCCACTTAGGCAGCTGTTACCCATCTAATGGAGTCTGTTACTGTTAAAAGGCTTAATGTTTGTGATGGTAATACTTAAAGAACTGATGAGCTGTGAAAAAATCATAATCCAGCAGGAGAAGAGCAAATGTTTGTCTTTAAAAACTGTTAAGAACTTATTTATTTGTTTTACATAATGGTCTTTTATTTTGACAGACTTTTGAACTCTACAACATTATACTTAGAGGTTGATATAGTGTTCTGTTATTCTAGGATATGGCCACAGAGACAGATTTTTCTTTAATCAGCTAACCTTTTTCACAACTCAACATTGCCGATTAAACAGTGTATAGATTTTGTTGTGCATGAATGGAACCAGCACTGTAAAAGTAGTTTAACCTTCTAGATCACTTGTCACAACATCCACCATTTTCCAATTCGCTTTTTGTCAATACTAGGGATGTGCCGATATTAAAAACCAGGACCAATATTGATATCTAACTGTAATGGAAATTGCTGTTATGGCCGATATACACTGATATCCTATTTCATAATCCCACAATCCTGAGCTGCATCAGTCACATAACCAAAAAAACACCACATGACCAATCCTCCTCTCTCCTAAAACAAAATAGGAACTACATGAAATTGAATCACTTGTAAATATCATTCCAATTTAACTCTAACCCTATAAAATGACTGCACTGATATTAGTGCAGATGGTATTGTGCTTCCCTAGTGAACATGTACTTTTATGGTTTCGCCATGTAACTTCAGCCCCACTTTTAGCTACTTTTCTCTTTACACAGAGGGAAGAGATCCTTTGGTTTAAAAAAAAGAGCTCAAATGTAAAATCTAAAACTCTAAAATGTAAACCCATTTATAGTTTTGACCTTGGTGCTGTCAGTAGCTATTACAATCTTTAAAGTTGAAATTAAGCAACGGGAATCACATGAACCCTGTTAAGTGGAGGGTTGTTTCTTCTAAGATGCTCTTAGAAATCCTCAGAACCACCCAAGCAGAAAATAGGCTTTCTGTTTGGGCTGCAATGGTGTTCCCAGTGGGCTTTAATGTAGCCAGCTTAAAGTGGAGCACAGTGATTATCAGAGCTATTAGCACAAACACTACCTCACACTGACATTTAAATAAGAGAGGTGTGCTGACAGCGCTGCCCAGGGAGCATGCTGGTCATTTCTATGGGCACTGATAGATGTGATGAGCTGTCATGAGATCCTTTTTCTGATGTCAAGGGTCAATTAGTTTATTTCCCCAGAAAAGTGCAATGCAGCAACTGTTAAGAAATACTGATCTAATAATTTGTGATTTATAGAAATGAGCCATTTCATATACATGTGTATTTTTTAGTAAAATTTGATTTTTTATTTCTTGGAGAATATCCATCTAGAGAGATGCAGTTGAGTCCAGTATTTATATAGATATTTATTGAAGTTTATACAGACTTACAATATGCAATAACTGCATTCTAATAAAACAATGGAACATAAATTTGTTTTTTTTTCTGGTGATCCGCAGGAAACAACTATGGAAAAATGGCCCAATAATAAATGTGACAATTATCTGCAAACTTCACCAGTTTGAGATTTTAATTATTAGGAAATTACTTGTTCTTGTCTTAAATGCTTTGTGCTTTCAGGGAGAGGATTGCTTTGACCCCAAAACAAATTCTGTTCTGTCTTAGAGCAACCTCTTAATTTTGTGGATATTGAGATTAGTGTAAAAGATAAAATAACAATTTGTTTTCTGTTTTAGTTCTTTTCACCGAACTGAAGTTCTATTTAGGAAAAAAAAAAACAACAAAAAAACTTGTTAATTTCTTAACTACACTCTTAAAGCGTAATTAATTGCCTTGGGTGTAATTTATTGATGCTCAACAGCTGATCTTTGTTTCCTTTTTTTTTCTTGTGTTTTTAATAGTATAAAAATGTTCTGCAGTTTCTTAAGCCGTCTTACTCATTAAGGACAAGCTATTTAAAGCAAGTCTTCATTTAAAGATTTAAGAATACATAAATAAATAAATAAACAAGACATAATCTCTTATTGAGAAGAATATTGTTCCATGCCTTCCCCTGATCCTTTTTGCCCGTTTTTAATTTATACCCCTCATTCACTTAAGCTCCCTCTACTCTCGATGCTGAGTGCAGCCCTCCAATCATATTTCTGCTGCTTGCTTCTGTCTCCTCTCTGTTTTAAAAACATCAGGCTTATTCTTCTTTCTGTCTTTTACATTTTCTCCACTTGCTACCTCTTTCTGTTTAATACAAATCTATTTATTCCAATATTTTGTATGACACAGATCTTAAAAACTTTCAAATTGTAAATGGTACACCAATTGTTTTTTACTAGTTTACTAGTTGTGTTCCCTTGTATCTTCTAGTGTGTTTTAAAAAATCCCACCATGAAGTTGGAGATTAAGTCAAAATGGAGATGTTAAGATTTTTTTATCTCAATGTCTTTACTATAATTCATAATAATCTGTAAATATATTATGAAAATAAGATATTTAGATGGGATGATGTAGGCTCAGGAAGGTTTGTCTTTCAACCATTTGGTTTATGAGACACTTTAGCCTTGTTTCTACAGAGGACCCGGTGGTACATTAATGTGTGAGTGAATGACTGCATGTAGTGTAAAACATTTTCAATTCCTTTGAGTAAATAAAACGCTATATGCCATTTACTCTTACTAATAAGCTGTCAAACTCACAAGCTTCTAAAGGACAAAAAAAAAGACAAGCTTCGATGTGCATTAATTCAAATTGGTTATAATGAAACTCGTTACACGCATTTCTTCTGTCTCTTCAAACTAGTTTATCTCCTAACAGAACATAATTAGCTAAACTTATACCAGCACATAAAGCAGGGGTTTATAGAGAATTTAAAAAATTGGTGAAAAAAGATCATAGATTAATTACGAAAAATATATACTTTGTAAACAATAATATGATCCACTGTTTTTTGTTCTTTTGTTTGCAGGTGTGATGATGGTTTATTGATGTGGAAAGGCCACATACAGTTTATGTTATCTATTGATTAGAAATTGATCAATGGATAACAAACCGTTTAATAAGGAAAATTAAGCCCATTTTAATTACATTATAAAACAGTGTCTAAAATGTGATTTCTTGACGTAATCAGGGACCAAAATTATGCTCGATGTCTGCATCCAATAAATAATGTCAAGTCAGTTGCATGAAACAACCGTTTACCAGTTATGCCTTATTTATAGTATACTATTTTAGATTATGTTATATATAATCTTGTGTTTTTGTTTTTTTTGTTTGTTTTTTTTTTTTGTAACTGCGAGGACGCTCGTAAAATGAATGCCTACTTAATTGGCGTTCATTCGAATTATGAATATGATTTAGTTTCTAACCATGGAAGCTGTGCACAAGGCTACAGAAACCCAATTTCTACTCCTTTTGATGCACTAAAGTCATGTTGATTTCAGATCTTGGTAGGCCTTCAATTTTCTCAATCACCAACATTATTTATTGTCTGTATCTAAGCAAAATGAGAAAAGAGAGAACATATTTATGACCTTACTGGACAATTTATGTTCTAAAAGCTTCCTGGATTTACTAATGTTAAGTGACACTGTTTAGGTTAGAGAAGTGGCTCAAATAAAGAATATGAACCAATAAGAGGATTCAAATGAATTATTAAAAGAAATGTCACCAGTTTGAACAAATCTGACAGTGATAAACAAAAAGAAAGGAACGTTGTAAGAAAATGTACTGTGTAATATTTTTTAATTGTTATTCTTGGGTTTAAATGTCATTAGTTTGTTTATTTTGAGTAAATTTCCTTGAAAAGAAAAATCGAACTATTTTTAAGTGGGGTAGCTTCTGACCACGGGTCTCGTGTATCTCATTTATGTGCTCATTATTTTATCTCTCTTTCTTTGGGGCTTGTCTGATTGTTTCTCTTTTTGAAGAACGTTTTTAACTTTATAGTATTTTATCCTAAGGGGCATTACGATCCTAAGGCTTCCTTATGATTGTCAAAAAATGGGTTGATTATCAGCCTTTAACCTTTTTATAGAAAAATCCATATAAACTGGCCTTCTTGGGCAATCATAGCACATATGCAGAAATGCTGTTTTTTTGTTTAGTAAAATTTTCGCAAAACCTAAACTTGATAACCCAAAACTCTTATTAACTGACATAAATTAACCAGCAACAACCAATCAGGGCAAAGTAATTAAATGAAGGCAGGATCCCACCGAGCTGAGCTCTTGAGTTTGCTTTGAATTTTCCTGAATGATCCGTTGTGAAGATTCCAGACAGGAGACAACTGATGGTCTGTTTCGCTTTAGTAAAGCCAATTAACAATCCTTATTCAATGAATCAGTGTAATACAATTTCATGCTTTGCTGTGCAAACCCTTTCACAACAGGTGGGCGTGTGTTTTAAAATGAAAATAATTGGGGACATTCGTGTTGTTTCTGAACATTTCAAATCATCCAAACGGCCCTCTTAAGAGGTGTTCATAACGTTGGTAAGCCCTTGATAATTTTAGCTGATGCTGCGGCTCATCGTCAACAAATCTACAGGCATAAGAGCATCTGTTGTGGAAGTGGATGAGATCTGTGAACCTGGACCCCAAGCCTTTGTTTCCGTCTGAAGGGACAGCACTCACATTCTGTCACTGAGCCTCAGCGGTGGAGCTTGTTTTGTGAGGAAAAGAGATAAGGAGCATTCGTATTATTTACAGTACTATATCTGGCAGAATTTGTCTTCAAATCCCTGAAAGCTTTTTTTTTTTTTTGTTTAGATTTGCTTAATTTTCATGCAGACCTTGAGTGAAAAGGTGAACCTTGATTAATGGAGCAGATGAAGTTGTTAAAGAGAGATGGGAGCCCTGTGCTTTAAAAAAATGAATTTGTTCTGGCTGGCATAGTGCGCTTCTTGAAAGATCAAAGAAGATATTTAAAAGCTTCAGTTATTTTCATGCCATTCAGTACTGGATGTGTATGGGTGGATAAGAGAATTGTGCACAATAAATAAAAGTTACCCAACCAACACCTCAAAGAAAGAAAATGATTTAAAATGTTTTAATATGGATATTCTAACTGCAGTTATTATCCTGCTGCACAGAACGTCTCAGATAAGATGGACTCGTTCCAATTTTTATAGGTGTTCAGAATGTCCAAAGCCGTCCTGCCAGCACTGCAGATGTCATTTTAGGAGATTAATTTTAGAATTTTGCTGATAGATGTTTGCTAAATTGCACTTAGTGAACCATCTCTGACCTTTTTGGATGTGGTGGCTGCTTATGCAGTTCAATTTGTTGTTGGAAATTGTAATTGAGACAATGCTTAAAAAAGCCTAAGAGCCTAAGTTTGGCTCACTGTTCACAAAATGATTGATGCTCCAAAAACATCCTACTAATTTGATTTTGATACAATTAGAAGTGCTGCTTTGAAATAGAAAAGACAAAGAGATAGTGCCCTTACTCTTAAACATGGTCATGTATGAGATACCATTGTAATAACATGGAGATCAAATCCTATGGTTTCATAAGGGAACGGTACAATGGAAATACAGAAGCTCTCACATTAACTGTATTTTGGAGAAAATAATGCAAATACTTTTGCCCTTTTTGTTTACAGACATGCTTCACATGAACTGATTGAGAGGCTTTTTTTCTTGCATTTTTTGTTAAACATATGATATAAAAAGAAAACCTGAGGTTGTCTGTGATTAAAAGGATAATTACATTTTCATGGACGAAGAGATGCTAAAGTAGTTCTTTAAAGAAAAACATTCCTTGTATCGTTCTGGTCCGTTCAACTGAATAACGAGTGATTCTTGATCTACCTTACAAATCTTGCTTTAGGGCATTGAAAATGGTTTCTTACTCCTTTTTGTGACCTTGTTTGATCTATTTTGAAATCTAATCACAGCAGCAAACAGCAAAACATTCTGCCAGACAGAAATAATCCACAGATCCTCAGTGGATGCAGACAAACAACTGACTTTAGAGAAAATAACATTTCTTTCAAAAAACACTTCTCATTCCTGCATTGAGGAAATGTAAAATATTTCTATTCAACAAGGTTTAGTTTGGCTTAATTTCAGGAACGGAGGTAAAACATCTAATTTTTTTTGTGTCTATGAATATAATTAAATTCAATCCAAAACCTCTATTAACAATTGGGATTTTACAAGTAAGAATCAACTTTTTTCATCAGAGACCTTCAGGGACTGTTGCGGGGGGAAACTGTTCTGGTAAGAGATCAGTTAATGAATTTATTCCCATATCTTGTTCAAGAGAGAACGAAGCTTCCCAGAGAATCCAAAACATTTACTTTGGTTCACACAGTTAATGAAAAGGCTTTTATATTAAGGAAGGACAAAAACCCAAATATTTACCAAACACTCTGTAAGAATTAACTTCTGGGAAAAAGTTATTTTGAGAAAAGGGCCGTTCTATCACAGGAGCACTCTGCCTGACAACCTTAAGACTGGAACATTTCCCATAAATTCAAGTCAGTCATAAGGCTTTATAGAGTAAAATTCAAATGTTCAAGAAGCATTAAAATTAAAGAAAACTTCCCAGGGATATTCCAATGCAACTTGTTCATTGCTGATACAATATATTGAAGCTTGAAATATTGATTATTAAGTGACAGATTAAGTGACATTATGCAAACGGATAATAATAATCAAAAACAGATCCATTTATTATTAACCGGCTGGTTACTTCAACTTTAAACAGAAGCAGATTGAAGCAGAGCTATAAGCTTGCTGATATTAGAGGTTTTAGATGTAGGCCGATATAGTCTAAATTCATTCTTTGTTTGATATCGGACTGCACTCACAGAAATAGTTCACATCAAATTTTAAAGATCTATCTAAATTCATTGCATAACAAATTCCTTTGACCTTTTTTACATCATTTGAACGCAACCTATAAAATAAGCCTTGCATTCAGAAATGTAACCTGATTATTTGGCAATTCAAGCAAATAGTTTATTAACTTCATATATCTGAAATAGATGCTCATAAATATTAATTATGATTAAGTATACTTTCTTAATTCTAAATACATTAACCTGACATATATTTGTTTTTAATTAAATAAGCTATATTAAATTAGTATGGACAATGTACAATTAATTCAATAAGTTTGTGTTAAAATTTGGGTGAAATATTTCCGCTAGTGTGAGTCCCATCATTATCAGATCAAGACATCACTAATTAGACAACAACAAAAAGGTCACATAAGCAGTTATAAAAATATATCTATTTTTAGAACTAAGATGTAAATCTGATTAAAAGCCACTTTTAATTACAAAAAAAATCGGATTTTCGTCTCAGTCTTCCTTTTATTAGAGCATCTATCCCATAATTCACAGAGGAAATAAGTGAGACACACACAGAGATTGTGCTGCATGATTAGAGGAT
>JAUZNJ010078177.1:0-24465 GCA_034780135.1 Jordanella pulchra
TGTGAGGGCTCCAGCCCAGGAGACCCACGGCGCACTCTGCTGGAGGAAAGATGGAGGACAGACTCCGGATCCCAACACTCACCACAACATAACAATGAAAGTTTGCAAAAATATTACCTGATCCAGTGAGATTCTGTCTCAGCTTTGACACTGAGATTTTAGGTCAGAAAACACCAATCTATCCCAATGCTTCAGGTTGCTTTTAGTGGAATTGAAGATATTAACTAGAGCCCTTAATGCCACACTTAAACTGAACGGAGCAAAGTATATTATCTGTTTCGACATCACACGTAATTAAAGGGTTTCAAACTGTTGTCTTGGCTGCAAAATCTCAGCACACCTGAAGGGACAGAGGAGTAGGAAGAGGGCATAGGCCAAAACACTTACTGGTCTGTTTTAGGTCAAGGATTTATTGATGGAATTTTTTTTGGTCGGTGTGACCAAAGAGCAGGAATTTTTCTTTGAAATTGTAAACTGATGCCTTAACATGACAGTGAGTTTACTGTATTGCAGTGTTGTCCATATTGTATCTCAATTGAATAGCGTACCCTTATGGCATGGAAGAACAGGAGGTTTGTTAATAGAAGTCATGTCAACATCTTTACATCACATGAGAGATGATCTCGGATCAATATGGACAAAAACTCATGGAAATATTTCAGAGAACTTCTGCCTGGTGTGTTTCTGTATGTTGAAATGTCTTAATGTATCTAAAAAACCAAGGTAAATAAAAAAGGTTTAGTAAGTCTTCTTGACAGATTCTTTTTTCTTGGGACATATTGTCTCCTCTATAAAAAAAACATCTTCAGTCACAGGAGTTACAGCTAAACCTAGCCTTATAAGCAGTACCTTTTGCAAAGTGGATCAACCAGTTATTGGTGACAATCAATCAGCAATCGATGATAGTTACATGTGTCAACTATGCTTAGTTCCAATTGCCTTTTTGCTCACTTTATTATATACAATGGATTTGTATCAGATACTATATTATATACCTCTAATACTTATTCAGAACACATATTTAATGTAAACTAGTACTTTTTTAATATTGCATCCATTTAATAGCAAACTTATATTTTTAACATTGTGTTGCCGTTTTGGATTTTATTTTGAGAAAACTAATTAACTAAATTAAACTGCATCACACCCTTAACCCATTTAAGCTACTAAGAAATGTTAAGGGAAATGACAGTTATGCTGCTTAAACAAGTGCATCTAAAATACACAGTATAATGTATTCCAACAACCGAGATTCAGAAATTCAAACTTGTATTACTCCCTTTTCCCACGGTGCCATGATGTTTTGCATATGACAAACGGGGAATGGTTATGCATATGGCACTTTGTTTTTATTTATTTATTTTTATTTTTTGTGAATATATATTCCTCCGGGATGTTTAGAGAACTTTATAAAAAGAACTTAAGACTTTATGGATACCCCAAAAAAAGCAACAAAAAAGGAGCCCAGCTCAATCTTAGAGATAAGATGGGAATCTCTGTTATCCTAGCATGGGGTAAAGCCACATCAAAAAGATTCAGTTGAAACGGTTTGGGCTTTTGATTAGGATGCACTCTGAATTCTTCTCTTTGCAGGCTCCAGGCTAATGAGAGAAGACCCAGAGACAGCCCAAGAGTTCACTAGAGGGACTTCTCATCCTTTATGGCCTTAGGACACCTCAGGATTTCCTAGAAAAAATATCAAACTTTTGCTGGGGAGATATCAGTCATGTTACAAAAAGGTCTTAAATAAAAATACCATCACTGTCCAGCTGCAAAAAAAATTGCTAAGATTATTTATAAATATATCTATATAGATTTGTGTTTTAGACGTTTTTTTTGTGTATATTTCATCAAGCCACCACTTAGCCAAGAAAATCTAATCACATTTACTAATTTAGAATAATGAAATCGATGTATATTTTAAAAATAAAAGGTAGATGTTACCGATGTAATCTACCAATCCCACCTTTCTGTATAAAAAAAATTAGTGGTTGAATGCAGTATTATCGTCTTAAATATCTGTTTTTTTATTTGCTTTAAGTGGAAATTCATAAATTCTAACAAAACAGCTTGGCAACTTTAGTATTTGGACAAAATAATTGTAATAGTTTCTCTCATAGTTTCAATGTTGTTACTTGAGATACTGGAATCACAAAATTTTCTAGTATTTTAGAGATTAAATTATACGACTTTGACCGTATTATGCCTATTGATGCATGTTCTCTGCATGTAAATGGTTGTATTTAAACCAAGTTGTCACAGTCTAGCAGTCAGATAACACATTAAGTACACAAAATACCTTAATTGGAATCTTATTCTGATAAATTATCTCCCAAATGTAGAATATTTTTGACAGCAAAAATGAAATTTATCTTTATTCAAAATTCAAAAAGAATTTTTTTCTTGGTTACAAACAATGGCCTTTGGTATGTTTGTTTTACAAATGCATGCGTATTTCTGGTTTTGAATAGTGTTCACAACAGAAACACTTGAATTCAAACCTCTCAGAGTAGACAGGGGAATTGTTGTCGAAGGTTATTAGGAAATAAATCTAAGGCAGGAGTCATGATACAAGACCTTGAAAATGTATCTGCCTAGTTGAAAAGCACCAGTCACAAATTGTATCAGACTCACCTAAGATTTTGTGAACTGAACTAAATACTGTCTGTGAAGCTAACTATTGTTTTTTTGACTTCCTTTATTGTATTTCAGATTCTGACCAGCAATACAACAACAAACCTAAGAACAACAATACACTTGTTTTTATTGGATGTTCTTAGATAATTATGTTGTAACCCTTGGTTTCTCAGTTTCCTTGTTTTCTTGTGCCTTGCTTCTTATATCAATAACTTATCTGTCTGCAGTTCAGAGTGACTATAAAAGCCACAAATTTCTGTTAAGCTGATGTCTGAATGTTCTTTGTTCTTGTTCTGTGGCTGAATCCTAGAAAGAACGCTCAATAACGTATTCGCTTTACTTAAGTCCTGGGGGCTTTCTCCTAATATGGGCCTTTCAATATTTTATTGCAAAAAGTAGCTCTCTGCTCCGCAGATAAGCACCCAATTTCCTCGACTAGGCCGCAGTACTTCACCCTCTTACATTACAACAAAAATCAATAATTGGTCATGACAGGACACTAAACCACACCGATTAATCTCATTGGTAAAGTGCTTGTGTTATTTTGGGGTAGAAATTGCACAGCTATTTGACAAAACAAAGACATTGTTTAGAAATACCACAATTATGGAATAGCAGCTGGAATATTAACGTTAACTGTGATAAGGTGTGGTACAGCAAGGCATCAGTCATGTCCAGTTTGTTGCTCTCTCTAAATTATTGATTTCTTCCGACTGTCTGTTATAAAAAAGGGTATCATAATAAAATCAGTCTTTGTGCCAGTTAGCAATATAAAACATAAAGATCAGGCACAACAAAATACCTAGAAATGTGTAAATCCCAAATCTACTGCAAAATCCTCCACTTTTGTTTTTCCTTCTAGTCAATATAAGTGTAAAGATTTGAGATGGATTTATCTTGTATTGCAGCAGCAGAAAAATGCTGCAGTTTTTCAGTAGTGAGTATTAAGCAGCTTTTATTTCTCCCTTGCTGTCTGGTCATAGGATAAACTATGGAGCTCTCTTAACCTTAATTGTAACAGTTAAGTTGGTTTTAACTATTTATTGCTATATCTGCAATGTATGTATGTAATGTCTTCCAAACTTTAAATAGTTTATATTTCAATAACTAATAAATACAAATTTCACATTTTAAATATGTGCTTAATTCTTTAGGAATACAAACCGAAGCAGCTGTTTGAGAATACGGATCTTTTTCTTTGAGAAATTCACAACAGTGGAATGACATGATGGGTTCCAAGTCTGGTTAATGGAGCACAGAGTACTAAGAGCGCCAAGGTGACGGACCAGGATGCTACGGAGCAAAGACGGGTAAAATGTTTCATAAAGAATGCTTCTACTACGGGTCAGTTTTTTTTTATTTTAAACCCAGTTTGTACTAAACTGATCAATGTATTCTTTTCACACTCCAAATTAGATAAGCTGAGTTTTTTTGTTTT
Source organism: Jordanella pulchra (assembly GCA_034780135.1). Lineage (NCBI taxonomy): Eukaryota > Metazoa > Chordata > Actinopteri > Cyprinodontiformes > Cyprinodontidae > Jordanella > Jordanella pulchra. Next base: position 4,076 of record JAUZNJ010078177.1, read on the forward strand.
AAACCGAAAGTTTACCACCATTGCCAAGACAACACGCTGGCATATTGCTTGAGTCGTACTTGCCTTTGTTTTCGCTGGCTGACTTCTTTAAAAACAAAACAAAAAATTATACCCAGTTTTAATATGTAACTCATTTTGAAAGCAGTGAAATTTGGATGAACAGACACATTACTAATGAAAGCAAGAGTTGATTTTTAGCTGACCAGGCTTTAAAAACTCAAGCAATTTTTTTATCTACTTATGCTAGTATATTAAAAAGCCTTTGTTCAAATGTTGTCTTTTATTTTTAATCTGTCTTTATAACAACCTTGGAACAGATATTTGCTCAGCCAAAGAAACATAATTAAACGCACAGCATTTATCATGCAAAGTGACACATTTATTTTCTGATTACCTTGAACGCCATCTATTAAGAAAAAAAAACTACTTATCCTTTTTGGAGTGTGAAAAAATAAAATGATTATCAGTTTGATAAAAACTTGTTTTAAATTGAAATGAAAAACAGACCTGCAATAGAAGTATTCTTAATGAAACATTTTACCTGTCTTTGCTCCGTAGCTTCCTGGTCCGTCACCTTGGCGCTCTTAGTACTCTGTGTTCCATTAACCAGCCTTGGAACCCATCATGTCAGGCCACTGTTGTGAATTTCTCAAAGAAAAAAAATCCATATTCTCAAAGAGCTGCTACTGTTTGTATCGCGAAGAATAAAGCACATATTTACAACTTGAAGTTTGTATTTATTAATGCCTAAAGTCACAACTATTTAAACTGTATTAATGATTTTCATGAGTTTACAAATTTTTGTTATGCACAACTTCTGACTAATATGCACCAGAACTGTCCTTTTATGAACAAGTTTATTTTGATAGTGATCTTACATCATCCCCTGCACCCTCCAGAAAGAGTAATTGAAATGAACAATTTGATTAGTTTCCTGTGTCACACTTGTTTTCTGCATATGGGTCATGAAAATTCCCCAGACAGTCTTGGTAGCAAAAACCATTTTTTCATTGAGGGAAAAGCTGATTTACCAACTAATGTAGTTTGTTTAGAGATAATTTCATAGGAAGTCGTCATAACTGTAAAAATACAGTTTTTGGCATGTAAATAAAAAATAAATGAAAAAAAAAATTAATTGCTGACTGTTTTTTATGGCCCAATGATCAGTCCCTGCTTTTTCAGGAAAGCAATTCCACATTGTTTCTCTGCTAATTTATAACATTTCATTTCATACTCTTCATACTATTTAGCAGGTTCTGCTTTCAACTTCTATTTGTTTCTGCCATTTTCAGCCTACAGCTTACAGTTTAGCGTACAGCGTTCACACTGCGTTTTCGCAGGGAATGGTACTTTTTCTAGTTTAACTTTAAGATCCAACTTTCTTATTTTCCTTACTACCTGCTTTTATAATGTTTTGATCTTCACTTGATTTGTTCTGCTTTTATTTTCCTTCTCTTTTATTGTTTAATTAATGTAAAGCAATTTGAATTATCTTTGTACTAAACTGTGCTCTACTAATAAAGTTCTGTTTAAGATGAATATCATGGGTATGTTCATGTAAAAAAGTTTTTATTATTCCTACTGTAGAAGAGAAAACACAATAAATGCATTCAGTAACATGGTTCATTGTAAGCTGTTGGCAAAAATCAAGACATGTTTCAGACAAACAGCTACACCTAAAAACATCTGGTTGTTCTTCTTACAGAAGGACACTTGTTTGAGGATAACCAGGTCCATATTCTAGCTAAACACAGAACGGAAAATCTGTAAAAACTTAAAGTTTGAAGCTTCACTGAAGCAAAACTAAAAGATTGCAAAAAGCCGAGTTAAACCGTCATAGCAGAAGGTTGCGGAAACGTTTTAAAAGTAAAATGGTGTTTCTAGCTGAAAGTATGCAGAAGTCGTTACACGGCAAAGTAGCAGAAGTTTTAGCAGAATTTTTTATGTTTTTCATTTATTTCTACGCAGCAAAAAAAGCTGAAAAAGTTAAATAATTAAAAAGTTTAAAGGGTATAAAAGTAAAAAGATATAGCAGGGCTGTCCTCAATGAGCTGAATAGTTTAAAAGTTGAATGGTTTAAATAGCACAAAGTATGAAGGAGGAGTTAGAGGCCAAAAAGTGAAGGGAAGCAACCAGAAACAGGATCTCAATAGTGTGCTTACAGCATTCACACAATTATATTTTGAACATTATTGCTTTTAGTCGTATCAAGCTCCATTAACCCTGATACTGTTCTCAAAAATACATTGTGAAATCCTGGAGGGATTGTAGTGACAAAGTAGGAAAAAAAATTCTGCAAGCCACAGTATGAGCACATTTAACAAGTATCTTTTACTTATAGCTATTTCCTATCCGATTGTCATGGTGTGTTATGCTGAAAGACTAAACTTGTAAAAAGACATCAGGAGGCGTGCGGTGGAGATTAATCAGAAACGCGGGAACACACAGGGAAAAAGGGGTACGACAACAACAAGAGAAAGGGACAACTGAAAGACAAGGAGTAACTAAAAACTCCAAAGTGACTAAAATGATACCAAGTACAGCAAGTTCACAGTTCGAGTCAGTGCCCCTGGTGCTATCTGAGAGGCTTAGAGTTTAGAAGGCTAATGAAGGCAAAGCAGGAATCAATGAAAGATTCACTGATGAGCTATAAGGAGCTCTTCTTGAACCTTGAGAACAGGATTACTGAGAACCTCTAGAGCAGGAGAACAGAGAACCTCGAGAAAAGGATCAATGAGAACCTCCTGAGCTGGAGCTGGGACCAGCAACGGAGGCTGTCAGGAGGGACATGCCGAGTACTAAGACCTAGAGAAGCAGGCTGTGGATGTGTCTGAGCTTAGCTGGGCAGGTGCATTCGATGCCGTCTGCAGCTGGATGTTGGAAGCAGGTCTGTTTCGGCTAATACTGTAGAAGCTGGTGATAGGTGAAGATGCATCAACACTGTAATCTGTTTTTTATGGTGCTTGAGCTGTTTCTAAAAGAGCAGCGGGTATGGAAGCGTCATTGGGTCAAACTTAGATCAGCAAGCAATATCCTACCTGAAAGAATTATTAAACGACTTTATTTTTAGAAGGTACTTTGGACTTCAATGTTACAACATGGGCCCATGGTTTGCAGGCAGAAAAATCACAGCGAAAGTAACTAATTCATTTTCAATCAGTGACTTAACTAGCCTTGGTCGCTCCAAGGTGTGACAAATAGTCAGCCTTACAAAAAAGGACAAGGTGAGTAAATAGTTAAACTTTATCATCAGAAAAAATTTGAGTACACAATGTAAAATGCTGAGAGGGACTGAAACAAAGATTCAAGGATAAGACGACAGAAAATTGGTATCACTTCTAGTTTCTTTGCTCAACGTTGCCAGCAAACCATGCAGGGGTGTCTAACCTCTGAAGTGTGAGTGTTCAAACAGAGCTTTGAAACAGTCACACCTCTGAGGTGGACTTTGTTTGAAATTCAGCACACATTACAGTCATATGTGTTGTGGAGAGAGTATTTGTTTTATTCTGAATCAGTTGGTTGGGTTTATTTAGTTTGAACTTTCAGACATTTCTGTTTAAACTACTTTTATTATTGGATTTTTAAAACCAGAACACACAAAAAACAAAGGATTTCCTTATTATATTGAGTAGCCTATTCATGAAGCTGTTTGCTGCTTTTCTACAGGATCCAGTTGTAATATCAGGTCACATACATTTTAGTTCGAGTCAGAAGTTTATATAAGGTCACCATTGTTCCAACTGTCAAATTTGGCTCATTACTGCAATTTATCTGGCTCTCAAAACTCAAAAAAGGCACCTTGTGTCATAAAGTAGGGGCATATGTTATTCTCAAGTATGCAAAGTGGCTAAAGCTGGATAATAAATGGGTTAAATTCATAATACCAGAAACATATCTGTGAAGGCTCTCAGTCATCCAGGTCATGGTCAAGCTTGGAAGGTTCAGTTTAGGCAACTGGACATGAAAGCATAATACTAGAGCAATTTGGTTTTTGTAAATGAGATGATACAATCAAAAGTTTCGTTTATACATCTCCAACCCTTTTACAGACTTAATTAACCTGAAGTTGCCGGATATAAAATGGGTTTCACTCCTCTACTTTAGAATAAAAATATTTTGAGTGGTGACACAGGAATGGCTAACATCAGAATGACCTGGACCTTAACCGTAGGCATCTATGGGCAATACTTTCAAAGCTCAATCTGTTAAAGGAGGCACACCGAAAAATAGCCCAACCATTTTTGATGGGAAGAGTGGGAAAAAAACAGCAGAATGTATATCAGAGTCTTGTCGAGGAATCCCATAATGTGCGAGTTCATCTAAATATTATTAAGATTAAAGTATATTTCCACAGCTTGTGATAAACGTGCTATTAAAGACAGAACAGTATGCTTAAAGCAATGTACATACCAACATTTACTAATATTTTGTTTTGTACAAACTCAGAGACATTAAGCATTCAGAGCTACTTATTTCCACACTTTAACTGAATTGTTTAGCAGATAAAAATAACATTTTTGAGCATTTATTATTAATATGTTGCTCTCGGATTCTAGATTGCTTTGATTTTATGTGGCTCGTGAAGTAAAGGCTTTGACCCACCGTAGCTCACTGGAACATGCTTATAGAGGTTTGTTCGGCTGAGTTAACCATCACTGATATGTCAAATAGTCTACAACAAACACATAAACCATGTGGAGGGAACCTAATGCAAAATCTGACTTTTTCATGACCATAATGTCCTTGAAATTTCTCATAGCAAAACAAATGCTAATGTGTGCTTTTCTGGTAGCTATAACCTTTTGAAAAGCTCAGCTCCAAATGGAAAAGCAATAACATTTTCACACAGCTGAAATGAAAATGGAAACAGAAAACCACAGCTTGCATCACCATTGGGCACGATTTAAGTCCCACAAACTCTACAAATCAAAACAACCTAAAAGTTTTGATTTAATAAAAAAAAAAAGGAAACTGTATAATTTTTTTGTTTAAGTTCGACATCTGAATTGCTGACTTAACATTTGGTTTTGCCTGCAGAGAATCCTGAGGTTAACCTATAAAAAAGCACAGAACTGTCACTGAAACAAGTTATTTGGATGGACTAACCAATGTTGAGAGCTGCTGTCAACCCAAGTAACTTTGTTTTCCCATCCTTCTCCTTTTTCTTTCCACACTCAAGTTGTAAACAAAACACCTTCATATTAATATAGTGTTTGAAGTCTGATAAACAGAGAAAGCATGTGCTTTGTGTTAGTCCAAAACTCATTTCAAGCTCACAATTTTTGATTTGTGTTTGTAATTATTGTAGATGCCTGTAGAACTCCATATGCTAAATGATCATAACTAAAGGATCAGAAAAACAACTTTATTTTCATATGACCAACTAGACTTACTTATCTGTTTCATCGCATATGTTTGTTAATATACATTCACTTTCTTATTTGTAAATTATTTCTTTTGCAAGGAAGTTGTTAACTTTTATGTTGTCTCTGTCTCATCATTTTGTCTTTTGTGAAGATTTCAATGCAGGTTCTTTGATCTTTACAGTCCAGTGTTACTATTTGTCTGTTACATATATAAATATATATATATATATATGTATATATATATATATATGTATATATATATATATATATATATATATATTGTTTGAACAGTTAATGTTTGGTTCTTTCTGTTTTCAGAAGCTGTAAAAAAACAATGAATTGTGAATTGAACTATGAGGTTTGTTGCTGTATAAGGGCAGAAATAGAACTTGCTTACGATGTTGACTATCTTTCTGCACTACTACTTACCCTAAAACAAATTATTTGGCAGTATATGAGTAAGATAAAAAGTTACTGTTTTCATTTTTAGTTGCCTTTAATCACTTGTACTTTATAGTATCTATGTTTTTCTGAGACTTTCTCATCTACTTTAACTTTGCTTAAAGCTTTTTTTTTTCAATGACTATCAATAAAAGCATTTGCAATTTAGACTCAAGGCTCAGACCTGATGTGGCCCCTCTGAACCAGGAGGGGCAGCGGATTTTCAACCTTTGCGGAGTTGTTGAGAGGTTCATGGGGGTTCGGTTGTTTGGCACTCATGAGTTCGAATTGTATCTGGAGAAGGTTTACAGCTGTGTACCCTCAGGTATTCTGTGGAAGAAGCTGTGGAATAGAGTCCACCAGAGTTACTTTTAGTCCTCCTGGTATATTTTTCATAAGTGATAGATGGATGGGTGGATGGACGGACAGACAGATTTTATAGCACATCATTTTGTTTTTTAAACAAGAGGCATACGGAGAGAGAAAATATCAGGTTATCAATCATCCAAAAAAGTGTAATTGTTTGAGTTAGATGTGCATTGATTTGCATTTTGTGGCCAACTTTGTGTTAGAAAATGTAGGGATTCTTGTCTTCCTAACTAACTGGTCAAAACTCAAGTAAATGGCAGAGATGCTTCTTTTTTAAACCTTAAAAGTTTGTTTTTTAAAAGGAAATACTATGACAGGGAAGATCCAATGGGAACTGTGGAACTCCAGATGCATTTTTCATTGTGTAGTGTAAATTAGGGTGACTGATTGATGCTGATCTATTGAAAGTAAAATCATTCGCAACAAATAAATTTCCCCCGAGTCATGAGGGTTTTCCTGAGAGAAATTTTCAATTAGCGAGGTTGCTGTTGTAGGAACTGTGCAAGAGTCGATTAAGTTACATGATATGAAATAAAAATGTCTTCACCTTTATTTCAGAATAACGTAATTACACACACATTATACCTAATGTGTGTGTGTTCTCAGCTGAGTATGAGATTGGCTTAAATAAGGACTAAGGAGGTGTCCATTCCAGTGAACGCAACATAAATCTAACTTTTAGTTATTTATTTTTTTAAGAAAATTTGCTTGAATTATTTTGTTGTTTTTTCTTTACAGCCACATTTGTTTAGAGTAGACTCTTGTCATCTGGCAGCTTCAACCTTTTGACAAATTCATGGCTCAATTTGAAATGGAATTCAGAAAAAAAATCCAGTTTGCATCTTTATAGAGCTTTTTTTTTTTTAAAAAAAAAAAAAAAAAAACTAAATTCCTTACAGGTGAAAACAGACAATCAATAGTTCATTTTTGTCCATTTATTCTGTAACCCCTCATACTCATAACCATTTGCAGCACTGATGTTTATTTTTTCTGCTGCACAAGGCTGTCAATGAAAAAATACAATTAAAAAAAATGAACCTAGAAGGAAGCTTTGTTTGACACCTTCAGGCTCAGCTGAAATTTGTTCACATGGATAATCCCATTTTACTGAGCCAGAAGAGACAAACATTTTGGTTATGGACAATCAGAAGAATCTTGGAAAAGTCAAGTTTAAGCTTTGAAACCCAATAAATTTGTTTCATAATGCATAGTTGTGGGAGTCATTCATAGGGCCTGTTTCACTACTAGTGATATTCATGTACACCATATATGGATGGAATAGTGAACGCAGACCAGCTTTAAAATCTTTAATTTAATCTTAGAATATTTTCCAGATGGCTAAAGCGTAGAGAATTGTGTTCCATCAAAACCAATTATTTCAGAAATTCCCCACATCAAAACCGCACATATATATATATTCATAATTATCTGGGATTACAAAAACCCTTTTGCAATGGCATCTACCTAGATCCCAGTGAAAATGCTTGGACTAAACTTGATTCTGTGCCAGTCACCAGAGACCAACAAATAAAAATAAACTCTGCTATTTCAGTAAAGACTGCGAATGTCATTACATCAAATAAAATATAAATGCTTACATCTTAATTTCATGTTAACAGAATGACTGAAAACAATCTTAATTGAGCATGAAAGGGCTTAAACATGCAGGAATGCTCAACAAAAGGGAGCCTCCATTCCAAACCTGGCAAAGCTCAACAGCATTTTGCAGCTACCAAGATGGACAAACCAAATTTCTCCAGAAATGTTTTATGGTTTTAAGGCTTTAAAAGCTATAGGAAAAAAATCACTCTCAAGCATCACAATAAGGTTTTCTTGCTTTTTGTACATTTTGTAAACTGAATTAAACAATGAATCTATAACTGTACTTAAGTAATTCCAGACTCCAATTCTCCCATTTCAACTAGCTGCTACAGTTAAAAATTGTATTAAATGTTAAGTATTCATCCCAGTAATAAATTAAAACCATTTTTGAAGTGGATAAACTACTTCAACAATAAAATGATGAAAATTGTATATTATGAGCTGGAAATTTTTTTTAATGTTTTTTATGATTTTTTTAAAATTCATAATCCAGCTGGAGATTATTAAAGTATGTCTGATTCTGAAACCAGATTAGTCTGATTTTTCACCTTTATTGCTATTTTTCCATCAAAACATGCTCTTTATTAAGTGAGTTCTGCTCAAGGGCACGTTAGCAGAATGAGGAGAGGACATAGAGTTGATGGAGTTAGAGGACAGGAAACATAATACGCATCCTGTATCACCATGATACCTGATCAGTGTAAAAATGAAACACACCTGCCTCACTAACTGAGGTTACTGAACTCCGTTTGATCCTCCATGGCAACGCTGATGTTATAGTTTGATAGGGTACAGGATTGGTCAACAGCAGCTGACCGCGCCCTCAACCCTTATAAGCTACCTGCTAAACTATTACCATCAAGTGTGGAGGGAGGGGAGGGGGGAGGGGGTGATGACGGCTCTGCCGCTGCTGCCCTCAGTGCGGCGGAGGAGAGAAAGCATCTTTGTCTGCACAGAACAGAACAGCTCTGCTGGGCTTCCCTGCCTGCCCGCTTTCATCCTCACAGCAACATCCAAACATAAGGGAGACTCTCTCTGGAAACAGGGGGGTTCAGGGATTCGTCTGCCGCATTCATCTCTGCTGAAAATTTCGGACTTTCCCCCCTCTCTGTCTTCCTCTCTCTCCCTCCCTTTCTCTCTCTCTCCATTGTGTTTTTCTTTTTTGTTTTTGCTGCCTGGCTGGAATAATCCAACCCTCCCCTCTACATCCATGTGTCAGATCGCTGGATGATGCACAGGTAAATGACACCGCGCACCTCCTACACATAAACGACCTTACGGACGGAGGTAATTGTTTTTTCTTCTTTATAAAGCGTGCCGCAGCGGAAAGCCACATTATACATGCCGTGTATGTGTGTTTAAAGCTGCGAGACTGTGCTTTTTTTTCTTCTTTCTCTATATCAGTGAATTGTTTTCTGTTTTAATTCGTGCTCTACTGCTCTCGTTTACTTCTGGGTGTCTTTAGAAGGGATCCTTCAATGCAGGTAAAGGTGGTCAGGTTTCTTTTTTAGATTTCTGCATGTGTTCACAGTCAGCTCAGCTGGGTAGAAGAGGAGAGAGGTACGATTTCCAAATCCCAGCACGGTTTTGCGGATGAGGTCGCCTAATTGCGTGCTGGAAGACATGCCCCGTGGTTAGGCTGTACACGCACCACATACTGAGGGGGCTTTTCCTTTGAATTCATATAGAGAACTGGAATGATTTCACCAGATGCCACATCCCAGGCTGGCTGGTGAAGATGCTAAATATTTTATGAAAAATTGGGGTGGGGGGTGGGGGGGTTGAAGTTGAGGTGGTCTTTGAGTCATGCAGCAGGCAGGGCCCATGTCTGTAAAATGCTCGAGGTAGCCTATTTATTATTGAGAGGGATTCTGTGTTTTGTGCCAGGGGAGAAGCCAGTTTAAATAAAAAGAGAATGAGTGAGAGAGTGAGAACGAGGTGGAACAGTTGCAGCCGAGTTGTGAATAGGAAATACTTTTACTAAAAGCTCCGTATTCCTTCCAGCATATGCTACCAAAAATCAAATTGTGAAATTTGAATTTCTACCCTCCATTCACATTGCTCTATCTACTTCAAAGGACATTTGCTTTATTTAATTCCCAGTTCTTATTTACAGCCCCTCACATTATAACTAGATTATTGTGACTGAGCAGAAGGAAACAGCTTATTTAATCACCACCTATTGTTTAGTGGAAGGCACAAATTGCCATGGTGCACTATTTGGATGTTACTTTCCTACTCACTAGTGTTTGTTTGGTTTGTCGTATTTGTGTCTTCATCGTTTCTTCATTCCGATGTTAGTTACTCTGATCACAGCTTGAGTTTCCCCCCTTGATAATTAGATTAATTTATCCCAAAACTGAGGGGAGGTGCCCAAGGGTGCTGCTGCCGCTCATTTCACATGGAGTGTGGCTGCCCTCTTTGCACCTCCTGCAAACCAATTTGCTTTGCAAATTCAGCTCCACCTGTGATTTGATGCATACTTTTACTTGTCTTTGTCATTGTTGGAAAATTACATCCAGCTTAAAATATTTGGTGTTTAATGATGTTGGATTCACAAGAACAAGGCAGGATTTTTTAAATATTATAAAAATATTTTTTCTGGAAGAATCCTTTTCCATATTCAACAGTAATCAGGGTTTAACAAGCTTCCTTTTTTCAACTGATGTGTTTTTTCTGAATTTCTGTTTAGTGTAAAATTAGGTCCTCATTTTTGAGAAATTTGGGAATTTCAGTTTTTTAATTAGTGATCATTAGGATGAAAGAAAAGGACATACTAACTTCAGCATTCTTAGCAGCTAATACCACTTGCTGTATTTTTGTAATGCTGTATCTGACACATTTTTCTACTGTGGGAAATTGGTGTTAAAAAGCTGCCATACAAATTTTAAAATTGTTAATTTTAAATTAAAATATGTATTTCAATGCCTTTGTAAACAAGTGTTGTTCAGCACGATGAAGTTTTTTTCGTTTTGTTTTTTTTGCTGAGCTAACATAACACAACATTTGGTTACACCCTTATGTGGTTTACTCATAATCAAATCAGAAACAATTCAGATCAATTTAAGCCTATACAACCTGTTATGGCCCTTTAAATTAGCACCCAAAGGAAGCTCAGAAGCATATGGTAGATCATTCATCACTGGTGGCTTATTGATTTCCAGGTGCGGTAGTCTCACAGTGCTTACAAATCATTTGTATCTAGCCTTGAACTTTCTTACCATTTCTTCGGTGCACCTGAATGCTACCTGATTCAGAAATAAGAAGTGAGAGCTTTTTCAATTCTTTTTCAACCAGGATTTGTTCCGCTACTCCAAACAGGATTCTTTCTTTGTGGAACCTGCCAACACAAGTAAACTAAGAACTGCTTTCTTGCTCACTTAAAGAAAACTCTCTATTATACAGTTGATACAAGTGATTTTTCAAGATTTATTAAAGCTTCATACAGTTAAGGTTTCATATCCGATATTGCTGCTCGTTCCCCACCTGTTGCTGCAATCAGTTGGTGGAAAGAAGGGCCTTACATTTTCCCTCCTAATAAGAAAAACAAAGTAATTCTTTTAGAAATATTTCAAGTTTAAAAAAGAATGGAATCTTTTTGCAACGAAGCTTGTAGTTTGATAAAATAAAAACAATTGTTACTGATGAAAAAACATAACCAATGAGTAACATTATTTCAGCAGGGCGGATGCTCTGTTTTACATTAACAACAACTATTAAATTATTTTATACATTTCTGTTTACTATTTTCTCTTAAAATATATGTTTTTGTTAAACTTTACTGTTTTTCCTCATGATTACAGTACCAATGCCTTCTAATAAGTGTCTATGCCTTGTGAACACATGAAGTCAGGAGTAAAGTGTTACCCTTCATATCCAGGGTTCATGATGATAACTTACACTTTCCTCACTAGATAAGGTCAGCAACTAGATCGCACTTCAGGTGACAGACTTCACTTAACTTTGACGAGACATATCATGGTGTTTTGCTATAGCGAGGCCATCAACTTCCATTGAATACAAGGACCAAAATAAATGATTTTACAAAGAAAGAATAGAGCAGCTGACCTTGATTATGTGACCCTTATTTAGCCACTTTTGCATACAATCTGTCAGCACCTCATCTCAAGACGGCACAATTTTCCCCTTAACACTTTGAAATCTGAGGTGCCGGAGCAGACATACTTGAATAAATGCTATTTTAATAATCCAACTTGGTTTCTTGAACAAGAACTGCTTGAATGGGAAGAGAGTCGTGAGTGGCAGTTATCTAAAATAAAGGTGCAGCTATGAAGGTATTTTCAGATTTAAATGAGCTTTAATGTTTTTGCAGAGTATTGTTTTGTTTGTTCATTGTGTATTTTATCTTTTGTTGGATGATCCAGTCTTATAGCTCAATACTGAGTGTTTTTTCATTATTCAATTGCTACTTTAGGGGGGGGTCTTTCAGAGCCAAACTTTCTACACTTTTGCTGCAATGATCTGCTTTCATCACTTTCTCCAACGAAATCTAAGAGTTTGGGAAGGCTTAAAAAGGGAAATGGTGTTGCTGCTTGCATTACAAAATTTGTGAAACTGAGACTTATCGGAATCAATTTTAGAATATTTTTTTTTTTCAAAGAAACTGTGAGCAGATCAAATTCACTCTTTTTTTGTTGAGCCTTTTTTCTCCTAAAGGCGTTTCTTCTCTGTTTGAATAAAAAAAAAATACAGAATCAAGAAATCTCACAAAGCACGACTTAAAATACAGGGAGAGATGGGTGACATGACCAAGGAGACTACTTGAAATAACAAGAGGGCAAAGTTGACATGGTGTGTGTGGATGTTTGAGTGTCTTTTGTACATGTGTGTCACAGCTCAATAGCTCCAGCCTGCATACTGTGGAAGCGGAAGGTTATAGATATTGTGTGGCATTGCGAATTGTGTCGCTTCCTCTTTATCATACCCCATCAAGGTCATACCCACAGACTGAAAGTGGTGGCCCTGGCCTTTTCCACTCCTGGCTCTGGCAGAGGAATGGGGCCCGCGGACCACTGTTGCTTCTAATCAGGGTTGACGCGTGACTCAGTTGCATGCCAGCTGCAGAGCCAAACAGGGATTATGTCCCTGGATGATGAAGATAAAAAAAAACAAAGGTCACCGTTGAGATCTTTGTCTCTCTACACCTTCAGGGAACTTGAGTTATTTCATCATTTGTGTGTTATTTCCTAATGAACTTTGCTCCACAGAATAAAAAAAAAACAGTAAAATTAACACAAAATCTTTTACACAGTACAAGTCATATAGCCAGAGGGCTATATAGTTAGAGGTCTAACACCAGCAGCATGTTGGGTAAATTACAATCTGGGTCATTGTGCTACTTGTTTCAAAGGGTGGAAACAGGGATGTAAAATGCTATTATGCACAGCTGAAAATCACAAGGTACAGATCCCCTGTCCCCCTTTTCTGGGGAAATGTTGAGCATTATGGTACAAAGTGTTTCACTGTATTTGTAATTATATCGTTCAAAACCGTTCATTGTGCATGTTAAGTGCATGCAGTAATTACAGATGCAAAATAAGTCGTTTTAGAGCTTTGAAATTTTTGTTTTTGTCTCCTACACCTCACAATGCTATGTATCTTACAGCCCACTCACCTGACTGTGTGTCAGATGCTGCTGAGAAACATTAAACTGAGTTTTTTATTTTAAAATTCAACGATAGGTAAAGAAAAACAAACAAACAAAAAAAACTTTCTTTTCTAGTCAGGATAAAATACACACCATACCTTTCTTTGCAGTAAACACAACAATACATTTCACATCAGAGATGTCAGAAAAACTTAAATGTAATTGGATTTAAGAAAAAGTAAAAATGTAATGATCAGCCCAGGTTTCATTTGTGTATTTGTTCTTTTTAGCTCTTTCGAAGTCGAAGGTACAAAAAACGTGCTTTGATGTTTTCACAAATAGATAAAGAGTTCATAAGTCTCAAACCATTTTTTTAAAGAATTTCAGTTTATAACAGTAACATCGAAGTTAGATTTAAACAGAGCAGTTCTGACTAATTAATGCAAATGCCAACATTCAAATATGAAACCGATGCTAACTTTTGGGTTAGTTTTGGTTTTTTTTACCACCAATTAATTTCAAATTCTCTTTCCATGTTAAAGGTGTAGAAATTACAGATTCAAAACATGTTCTTTGAATGTGTTTAAATTCCATAAAATCTCCTTTACTTAGGTGTTATATCTCACCACCAAATCACCTGAATCCAGAGGTTAATATTACATCAGCCAAGGAGGTTATGTTTTCGAGCTAATTGCTCCTTAGTGATATTATACTGATACAAGAAAAGAGAGCCATGCCTCACTCAAAATTTCTATCTGCTTATCAAAAGAGAGAGCAGAGCACAGAAAAAAAATGGTAAGAGCAAACCATACACCAGAGGCTGCAGACACACACTGGGCCTTAATAATGAACTTAGGAAGGAATTTTTAGGAAATTCTTACCAGAAGTGTGCCTCATGCCAAGGAACAAATGATTAAAATTTTACAATGATCCAGATCACATGCAAGATTTAGCTATAGGTGTAAGTCACAATATGGGGAAAAAATTTTGCTTGGTGAAGGTCTGTAACCTGGCATAAGCCAGATGATACCTTGTAGAATTCACTGTGGGAAGGCTCCCGTTGAAACTGTTTGCAAAAAAAAGGGACATTCAGTAAAATTTTTCAAGCTGATTGGATACCTGCCTCCCATGTCAAGTTTTTAGCCAATCACAGCAGCAGTACTGTAGCAGCTGCAACGTATCATATTCTTAATTAGTTTTACAGAGTTAGCTGATAAATTAAACGCTTACCAAATCGGAGGAAAGGGCAGCCATCTTGCCATCCACAAGGGAAAAAAAATCTCATCCATTTGGTCGTTTTTAAAAAACAAAATACAGTAGAGGGTATTCCAATTGAAACTGGCACCGCCATGTTTGTTTTCCTTCAGACTTCCACCTCTGGTTGACGCGTTGAAATCATACACGCCGCTGCATTTCATTGGTCCGAAACTTTTCTGTATTGAGGCAAACACGTCTATTGGCTTCTGGCAAGATGTATATTTGGGACTTTGTGAATTTACAAATCTTATGATAATTCATCTTGCTTTCAATGTAAGGAGGTCTGTGCTTTCAGTGATTTTCTTGTTGCTTAAACCTTAAAGTTAGAAATGTGTTTTGTTATTTTTTTACTTGTCATGAGAATTAAATACTATGCATTTGATAGATTAGATTGACTACATTGTAGTATGTTTTGGAGGCAAAGATTAAAATATATTTTCTTATTTTCAGAAATACAGTCAGGATTCATAATGTTTGTTTAAAATAACCTGTGTAAAATATCTTAATTTGAGTGTAACTAGTATTCATACTGCAGTCTGTATTGCTTTTTGATTGCAAAGATATCCGAGTATTTAAACAAAGCAAATTCTAAATAAGTTGTACATTTTTGTGTTTTTTTTTTGCCCACATGATAAGAATTTTGTAAATCTAAAACAGTTTTGAAGCATTGGCTCCCAAACATTTTTACTTCGGTCCAAGAAAATAGGAGGTAACATGTGTTGTACAAGTTTCTCTTTAACAAATGTTACAAAGTTGACCTTAGAATTCAAATTTTAAACACTAAAATGCTGCCTAATCATTATTTTACTTACTGTACCCTCCAAAATGTGTGACTGAAGCACTGAACCCTGCTGTTCAGGACCAAACGGGGCCTGGAAGAAAAATAATTCATTTGCATATGCAGGAGCTCCTGATTTTTAAAACCCTGATTGGTCCTGCCATATATCTGTGAAATAATTGACGGTAAAATTACCTGTAATTTTCACCACAGGTGGTACAGTAGGTGGAAAGGAATGAAAGTCGGTCTGTAATTTTCCGTAAGCACAATGCTACTTAGGATTCATCAAAGGTTGTCAGCAGAATCTGTCATACTTAGCAGACACGGTAAGAAAAATGTCTCTTGAAAAGCTCAGCTCTTGTTCATTAAGAATGTGATTTAAAAAAAATGTACCCGTCAAGATATTCCTCTACTGTGTACATCCTTTCAAAGTCTTTAAAAATACAAATACTTTTATATACAAGTTACTTTTTTTTTTTAAATAAGCCACAGTTTTTTTTCCTTGTTACTTTAGGTTGGGGTAACGTGACAAACAGATGGCATGTTCACAGGTTTTGATAGTATAAATAACCCGTTGTTGAAATGCTTTGTTTCCCTTAGCTCAGAATATTTGACTCCATTTTGTGCTGCTGAACTTAACAAATACTTTTCTTCATGCCCTGTGGGGCAGCTACATTTTGTAACTGATGGCCTCCTGAGGTTGACACCACAGACTCCAATCAGTTCTTGTCTTGATTAAGAGGCTATTGTAGGGCAGTATAGTAAAAAGCAGAAAAGAAGTAATGCAAGTGCTCATCACCACCCTTTTTGATTTTGGGTTCGGCTGTAATTCAACTAAAACATCATTGAGTAATGACTGCTAAGGGGTGCTGATTAAACCCCTTGCGGGAGATATTTTTTCACTGTTTAACTTGAAACATGCAGCCCTGCAGTCAAACAGGGCTGCTTTATCTCACTGCCATGTTCAGGTATCTTTGCACATTCAGAAGTGTTGCATTACATTGCAGATGTAGGAATTTTTAAGCTCATCCATCGTTGTGACAGAAAGAGTAAAAGGAGGCTGAAGCTGCACTGTTAAGCTAAAGGTGCCTAGGCAGCATAATCTGTGCCCTTAGTGAAATAAAACACAACATCACTTTGTCAAGACATATGTTATGCAGTAGGAGTTCTCACAAAGCACCAATCAAAGCACCAAATCTGCTGCTGGAAGAAAAAGGTTTACAATTTGAAAATTAAAAACTAATGTATTTATGGTCTTACTTAAAATTGACAGTTCTATGTTGGGAGTAATTTTCTTGATGTTCTAATATCAGAATTTAGGGATGCACCAAATGCTCAGTTCACCCCGAGAAGTGGATGATTATGACCCTCACTGACACAAGATACAGTTTGTCACTATTTGAATTAAGTAACAGAGGGCATGAGATGTAAAAATGTGCTTAAGATGAAGCAAGATTTACTACTGAAGTATGTTTGTTGCTGACTTTATGCTCAGTATTGGAATGGCTCAGGTTTCTTTTTATTTCCTGTTTAAACAGATCATGCAGCACTTATTTCAATGTAAAGGTATTAGTTTACCCTAGTTCATTTGTAAATGAATACAATTAAATCATCCTCCAGTTTAAATTAGTTTTAAGTTTTTTTTATCATTTGAACACTGTAGAAAATTTGCTTTCCCTGTGTTCTCAGAGCCAAGGAACATTAGATGAAATACAGAGGTTTTAACACAAGTCCTATTTCCTCCTCTGAACCAATTTCCATCTATGTTTTGTGTAACTATCATTCTAAGACATTCTTTTTAGCCTAAAAATAAAATCATTTTTTTTCATTCTAAATATTTAACTGTGTAAGTACATCTGTAATGGCCAATTTGATGAATACATCAGAAAACAGACAACATTTGTAGGATCTTTGAAATGTCATCTGGAATGTTGTATTTTTTTGTGTGTGTGTCTCCTGTTTTCCCAGTATAGCTGTGGGAATCAATGTCCCAGAGCTAGATGATAGGACAACAGATATGCTTTCACAAGCAGACCAGTTATGGTTGTGGCCATAAGGTTCCACTTGGTACATTTATAGAAAACTTTGTTGAAAATGACTTAAGGGGGTAAAATCGTATACAACGGACATAGAAATGGGGGTCAGAAAGAACGAGGTGATAAGAACTAAGGGTAGAGCGAAATAGATGGACAGGAAAGAGTGCATGAAAAGAGAGAAAATAAAACCAAACAGCAAAAATACAAACAACACAGAAGATATACAGTAACTTCTAGAAGTCTGCTTTCACACCTGTGTGGGACGAGAGGGAAAGAAAACAGACAACATCAACAAAAAGAAGACACCAGACAACCTAAAAAGCTTCACGAGCAGCAGGTATCCCTTAGATATCAATGTGTGCAGAAGGCAAAACCTATGGTGATTGCAAAATATTAGTCAGGATAGTTTATATCTGTAACCGCAGCTTAGTATTTAGTATTAGTAACCATGAACAACTGGAACCAAACTCCTGTGGTATGTATGCACAGGCATGCTCGTGTATGAAGGATTTACAAAGCTTCTCCAAAAAGAAAATGTGCTCAATAGCAGGTATAGGCGACCCCAGACACTCACCTGGATGTGTCCCCCCCAATAACATGATGAAGTATGAGAGTTTCCAGATTGTTTTAACTATGAACAAAAACATTGTTGAGGTCTTTTTTTTTTTTCTTTTTTTTTTTTTTTTTTGCTTGCTTCATGCCATTGTTTTATTTTTCAGAATTATGCCCTTTTAATTACAAAGAGTACTGTACTACAGTAGAATTAGTACACAACATGTCCTGCTTCTTTGTGGGTGGTACAGCAACCCTCCCTCTCCTCCCCTCCATTCTTAGATGCTGCTGATAATGTGATGAAATAAATGTTTCTAATTTCTGGCTTCCTGGTAGTGGTACTGGGATAGGAATGCCTGGAAAAGTAGCAACGGAAAAGAGCAAAATTCAGAGCACTAAAAACAGACCTGGATCTTTGTTTTTTTTTTATCTAATTAAAATGGGTTCTCTAATATATCTGCAATCAAGTTTACTTGTATTAACTGCAGATTGTGGGACCGTCTTAATCCACCATTAATGGAATATTACTGGATTTATAACTGTATTTCATATGTGGGCCTTTTGATTTTGGATCTACTTGTATCAGAGCAGTGGTAAGAAATGGTCGCACAACATTTCACTTTGGCAGACAGATATTTGATAAATGCTACTCTCATTGACTTCAATTTAAGAAGTGGGAGTTAGGGTAGAGACTTGAGCAGGTAAATTTAAAATGTATGTATATCAAAATATATGTGTGGTTTAATATTGTCAGGCAGTTCTTAGTAAAAAATCAGGATCTACAAGACATATGTTGTAGTAGGAGTCTTAAATGACAGGTCAAAGCGTTATGAAATGCTGTTGGTGGTGCGTCTCTAATCATGGGGAGATTGTCCTTGTTCTCATTGGACAAAGCTAAATTGTAGTCAAGTTTTCCAAATTACAAAGTAATTACCTGTAAAGAGCTAGGAATTCCCATGTCTGTTACCAGATTTCTGTATTGTTTTATGATATACAGTAATCTTAAACTTGTGGTTTTACGAATGACATATTGTTGGCATAAAGCCAACAAATGAAAATGCTTATTACATTATTCAGAGGCCTGCTTAAAGAACCGTGTGCATAAGCCTGTTTCTTCTTGAAAGATGAAAACAATGATGACACGGGGAAGGTTAAACATTCACCTTGGCTGACTGTCAGAGCGTGATTATGTATTATATGCATCACCTCAGTACCCAGGCGCTCTGAATAAAAAAAGACTACATTTTGGTTTGCAGAAATATTTTGATTGAGCTTGCATCAGATTTGTTGTCAGAGACTCCTGACAGGGGCGCAGAGGTCTTACACTATCTTAGTTGCAAATCATTCAATGAATCTTTCTCTTTCATAGCAGCATTACTCTCACCAGCAGGGGAATTCATCTTCTCAAGGCAATATCCACATGGCTCTCGCATGAGAGGCGTGAAGGAGATCACAATGAATGTGTTGAAAATAAAAGCACAGAAAACCTGGGCCATCTTGTAAAATTGCAACGGTATGTTAGAGGTAGAGTCCTGCAATTTTTGAAAATCTTTTGCTTTTCTTATCATGTTACAACAGGGAGCAGGATAGATTTACGTGGATGTGGTTGACCAGTGAGTGGCAGGCGGGGTGTGAAGGAAAAGATTCTTAGCAGCTGTCTGGCTGTCCATCCATCACACTCTCTCACACTCGCTCTCAGGAGCGCCAGTCACACTTAGATGACCAGCAGCCTGCAGGATGGGGGATGGTGTGGTAAACACTGTACTGTCGTTTATTTCAATTCAAGCTGTGTCGTCTAGCATCTCTCATGGGGAGCGGATTCGTACTAATTTGTTACAGTATGCAGGGGAAATCTTGCCTAATGCTGCATTGCAAAGTCAGTCTTTTCCTAGCCTGCGGCTGCTTCATTTATAAAGGTGTCTGTCTCATGTGTCCTATCTGTGCGAGGGGGCTTTGCGCTGTATCAATGTCAGCTTTCATTGGGTCTTACCAGAGCTTTCTGATTCTGGCAAAAGGAGCTGTTACCTAAGATCAACCTAGGCCTTTCTATTGCATAGCCACCAAAGAGGAGAGAGGAATCGTGGGTTTGTGTGTCTGTACATGTGTGAAAAGAAAAGACTCAGCGAGCTGGATCCTCGCTTTGCTTCTACTCAGGGATTTTGTCTGGTGGCATCCTCCTCAGGATGAGATGTGACAGAACTGGATGATCTAATCAAGGATGTCATGGCATAGCTGCTTATTAACTGAGTTTTCAAGGGCAAACATTTCCATCATTAGAATCCAGTATACTGTATAAATGGTAAATGGGTGAGCACCATGTGCAAGAGGTGCAGTGGTGAAGGATGACTTCTGGTAATGTCACAAAAGGGAGCTCGCAGCAT
>JAUZNJ010078188.1:0-51548 GCA_034780135.1 Jordanella pulchra
CCATTGGGTATCGGGAAGAAATCCTTGTACCCATTGTCAGACCCTATGCTGGTGCAGTGGGTCCTGGGTTCCTCCTGCTGCACGACAATGCCTGGTCTCATGTGGCGAGAGTATGCAGGCAGTTCCTGGAGGATGAAGGAATTGATACCATTGACCATTGTCAGGCATGCATACTCACACATGGGGGGCATACAAATTACTGGATACCATTTTGAGTTGCTGCAATGAAATTTCAGCAAAAAGGACTATCCTGCCACATCATTTTTTCACTGTAATTGTCTTTGAATTCAGCCCTTTGAAGGTTTTTTCATTTTCATTTCCATCAAATGATGTGGCCTCCTTTTGTTCCTAACACATCACCCAGTCCATATCAGTATAAATAAACAGCACAATATTTTTCCCATTGAGATCTGACGTGTTTTCAAAGTGTTCCTTTAATTTTTTTGAGCAGTGTTCATACACATATATACTGCCTTTAAAATCTTGTCTGTTTTGGCCATAAATAATTGCACTATTATCCTGCTGACAACGAGAATATTCAAATCATTCTCAGTGAACAAGATGATCTTCATATTTTTGTTGACCCAATTATGCCTCTGGCATTATTAGCAGACTGCGTGACTCCACAGAAACAGACAGTTTTCTTTCATATTTAACAACAGTCTCACTCTTGGTATTACTGCTAGTACATGATGTGACCTGAAGGGCAGAGCGCCAGACTTAAAGTTATGCCATCGACATATTTCTCTGCCATATCCGTTTATTGCTGAATTCATTGATTTGTCCATTTCCCCCCAAATCCATTTGATCCTCTTTAGGGTGATCTCCGGATGTGTCACAACCTCACTGTAGCAGATCACCAAAATAGCTTAAAAAATAATGACATTTATGTTTTTTACTTGACATCTCACCAAACATGATGGATTGACAATGTGTAGCTTGGAGCTGTTGGATATGTAGATATGTTTTGTAACTGGGCTCCATCTAGTGGTAGACTTCTATAGAGAAGTGCACCTTTCCTGTAGAGGCGACATATTTATGTATCATCTTAAGTCCTGGTTTAAACACCTTACAACTGTGTCCTGGAGGTTGTTCCTGGCAGAATCATCTTCCCCTTTTTTCAACGCTTAGATGTTCAAAAGACTGTAACACAAAGTTAAAGAAAAAGTGCAGTTTGTTCTTTAAGGAAGACAGTTTTAAATCCAAGAGAAAATGAACAAATTGAAAAAGTGTATCCAATAATACATGACAGTAGAAATGTAAACAAGTGTCGATTAATGATTTATTGGATTCAAATTTGTTCCTCCGTTATTCTAACTTTGCTTTTAAAATAAATTTATTTCATTGATGTAATGTTACCACCAATCACTAGACGGCGCCACTGCATTTTTAAGCAGTGCCTCACTTGTATTTGATAAAGAAGTAATGCTAGAGCAGAAACATAAACCCATTCAGTCTGGTTTGGGATTATTTACACTGTTTGATTGCAGTAATGCACTTTATGTTATATGTTTGTTAATATGAACACTTGATAAACTCCTTTTAAACAGACGTTAGGAACTCTGCACAGTGGAAATCATAAGTATTTCACATATTTTATTAATCTTTTTTTATTACTTTGTAATTTATTAGTTTCCTACGGGGTTATATCCTATAAATAAGTTTAATAAAGTTTCTCTGTTGTTTATTCACTCAGTATCTAATAGAGCTGGCACAATAAATTGTTGCAATATAATTTGCCTTTTTTTTTTCCATCGTTTTGATAGAAATAAAGCAGTTTAAAAAAAAAAAAAAGAAAATGGCAACTAATAAATTAATCATTAGGCGATTAATAAGATCAATCTGCTTTAGATGAATTTAGTAATTGATGATTGTCTTCCTGGTTTCCATCGCAGCATTATAGAACATGAAAATACACAACATAAACAAAACCCATAAACTTTAAAATACTAAAAATTAGCAAATACTGTAGTAAACATCTTGTCAAAACCTCCACAATGTCTGTCAAGGATTGCAGAAGAACATTTTCTAGACATGGTTACTAAGCATTTTCTTTTAGTTTTTTCATAACATCTCAGATTTTTTTCCTGAAGGAGGGTAGTGCGTTCTGCTGAACAGCAGTGTGAAGATTGTTGCAACAGAAACAATTACATTATCGGTTGTTTGCCTTGTGGAGCGGCTGTCTGTCAAAGACATCATTGATTTTAGCACGCTACTTATATTGTAGAAAAAGTAAAAGTTTTTCAATAGTCGCTTCTCGATATGCATCATGGGGAAAGTTTAAAGCTTTCTGTCAATACTGGTTCTTCGTGGATGAAGGAGGACCAGTCATGTATGTGTATATACATATCTTTATTTGCACTGGATCAAATGACGGATCAGTAATCAAGATACAACACCAAGGCCTGTATAACTTGTTTAATTGAAAAGCTTGTCATTAAAAAAAGAAGCATCATCTTAAAACAGAAACTAACCCATTTTGGCCGCGACGGTTAATTGATTACCAATGACGCCGCCTCCTTTAAAAGCTCTGTTGGAGATGAGATGCATTTAAATTTGCTGGTATTCTCTTATTATTGACCCAGCTAGACACGAGATCCAGGTCGTCTTTAATGTCTTATTTAGAGTGCTAAGATTAGCAGTTGAATTATATAAAGTAAAATCATCCATATACATTGCTATAGAGATGCTATCGAAAACATGTTTGAGATCATTTGTAAAAATGAAATAAAAAAGAACTGTGGACCAGGGCAGCTGCTACACGGAGCGCCACTATCCAACTCCTTGAAATGAGGAAACTACCATTAAAATATACAGATTAGATCCATTAATGAATAACTTTCCATCACCGGCCGGGTGCAGCAGCAGTGCTGTTGATGTTGGCGGTTCTTTTCCGTTTATTCTTTGCACTTTCCTAGGTATGACACAAACAAACCGTGCAGCACTATGTATGCTGTCTTTCCTTGTCCTTCAGAGTGTTTCTAAAGGATATAAACGTCTGACATTGTCAGCAATGCCTGCAATATACCCTTTTCATATCCATCATGAGAGTTTTATGCTTTGAATCAAGTCAAGCCCCACAGATACGCAGATTTCAAATGAATCTAAATGAATTAAACCAGAAACTTGGTCAGTAGGAAAGGTTTGATCCATAGTTAGCTCTTCCATCTGCCGCTTATCAGCTTAAGTGTCCTTACTGTGTGAATCTCATGTTAATGTTTCAAAACAGTCTTAAATTGCTAAGACTTGTAGAAAACATTCTGCTGAGGCTGGAAAATAATCCAGTATGAAGAGAAAATGACCTTTCATGCCAGATATAAAGCTGATGAATGCAAATGTTTTTTTATTTTTTTTGTTTTGTTTTTCTGCCTGTGTACAATCTGGTTGTGCTTCTTTGTCGTGTTTCTGCTGCAGCGGTTCAGGAGGAGCGTCAGAGGAACAGAGAGCGAGAAGGTGAGCTGGAATTCAGCTCTGGAGTGAATGACGAGATGCCTGTGGAGAAGATCCTGGAGGCAGAGATGGCCGTAGATATGAGGGTTGACCTCCACTCCGATGGCGGGTCTGCAGGAAACTCTGTGAGTTTTTGAAATACCACAGGCCATGCCTTTCAGTCGTTTCTGTTTTTAAAATCAGATGGATGTGCTCGGCGAGTAATCAGGACACGATAAAGGTGTCTTTGTTTTGCAGCCCCATGACGCTGTTTCCAACATCTGCCAGACTGCAGACAAACAGCTGTTTGCTTTGGTGGAGTGGGCAAAGAGAATCCCTCATTTTTCTGAGCTGCCCCTCGATGATCAGGTCATCCTTCTGCGTGCAGGTATGAACAACCACCAGCATATTGAATTTAAACTAAGGAGCTCTGTGACACTTTGTCGGGGCCAGTGGGTAAAGCTTTGACTCATGATATAGGGGGCAATGAAAAAAAAACATCTGAGGCACAGTAAAAAGATACTAGCAATTCTTTGCAGTTAGTACAGTGTTTTTAAATATATAAAAAAAATTTTATAAAACACTGTAGCATTTGTGCTGCTGTATTTAAAGGCTTTCAGCACATTTTAAACGAAACGATAAAAGGAAAGAACCACCAAACAACACAGATGTTTTGGAAGGAATTACTACAACCCCACAGTTTACCTCCAGGTGGCTGTTACTTCTGAATAATTCATTGATACAGAATGTCTGAACTGGTGTTTTTGTTTAACATTGTTAGGGTGGAATGAGCTCCTGATTGCCTCATTCTCTCATCGCTCCATTCCTCTGAGGGACGGCGCTCTCCTGGCTTCCGAGCTGCAGCGTGACAGCGCACACATGGCTGGAGTTGGTGCTATTTTTGATAGGTACATTCACGTCAGCTAACAGTCTCTAGCATGCTTATGCATGAGCTGCAGCTAATGTAATTAGTTGCCATTTGGATACACAGCCTTAGTCTTGATTGAGTTGTGTTTTTTTATGTAATGAAGGGTTCCTTTGCAGGTTTGAAAAGTATTTAATAAAACATTTTTCACACGATCTACTGAATAACATTTTGAATAATTTAAGATTCTAGCTTTGACTCTCCTCTGCTAAACTTATGCTTTAGCCCCATTAATTGCTGAGTTTAAATGTTTTAGTTGTTGACACACAGTGTTCAGATAAAACCATGAATTATTTATGGTCAAAAAAAGGTCAGTTTTACCACTTTTTTACAATCTAGGTGCCAAAGTCTAACCTTTATCTGTGTCTGTGCTACAACATAACTGAATCAAATAAATAGGACGGTAGAAAATCAAATATCATTATGTTGTAAGTGCAAAAATATGACATAATGTAGTGAAAAGTTAGTTGGAGTTTCAGTTTGCAGTCAGATTTTTACTTAGCATTGTCACTATTATGCAGGACATCCCATAAATTGTGGGTGGAGTCTAACTCAAGTGATTTAATGTTTATCCTGCACTATTTGTCCCTTTTCTTTAAGTTTGCACGTGAATAATATTTGCTTGTTTTATTGAGTCATTAGTTTGGTTGTTGAAGAGCAATAAATTAGATTTGGTGTCAGGTTTTCCTCAGGCTGACTTCCACAGTGGTGAATGTGCAAGTAGTCTGCATGAATTAAAAGATAAAAGAATCCTCTGTGTTTTCCTATTAAGGTCTAGGTGTTGATTTTTTTTTTTTTTTAGCCAATCATTGTTTAACTGTTTGATGTTTTACATGTGTTCAGTCTAACCGATCTATATATTCCAGGGAGAGTGTGCAGAGTGCAGAGGTCGGTGCCATATTTGACAGGTATGTTTTGAGTTTTTGATAGTTATTTTGAGTTCATCATTTTTAATCAAATTTTGTGTTTTTGATTTACTTTCTCTTTTTTTTTTTTTTCAAACTGCAGGGTTCTTACTGAACTTGTTAACAAAATGAGAGATATGCAAATGGACAAAACGGAGCTGGGCTGTCTCCGGGCTATTGTCCTCTTTAACCCAGGTATGAGAATATCATTTTTATTTACCGTTTTATTTTTATTTTTTTTTTTCCAAGAAATGCATCGATCATCATTTTCTCACGTGTTCTTTATTTCCAGTTCCTGTAAAGGACTGTTCTGCTGAAATTGATTTTAACCTATGACCTCTTACATTTTTTTCATGATTTAGGTTAAAAATAGAGGTGAGGTCAATTCAAGTGTTGCTTTTGACCTAATTTTGGTACAATAACAAAGATAAAATGATCCAATTTTAGCAGTTAGCAAAGGCAGGATTACTAAAAAAAAAAAGAGCAGAGTTTTAATTGTATTTATTGAGAATTTAACTCCATACCTAAACACAAAGACATACAAAGAGCTTACAGTAATTCAGAATACAGCTGTTGAATGATATTTAAAGACAAAAACTGAGTAGTTTGAAATGGCACCTTTGCTCTTTGAGTCTCAGCTGATAGTCTGGTTCATTCCTGCTCTTTAATTCTAGTTAAATTAAAAACATCTTGACTGAGCATAAAAAGTACACATTTTTTAGATGGCTTTCTTTTTTTTTTTTTTTAAACACCTGAATAACTGTGTTTCCATTGACCATCAAATGGAGTAAATTATAATCATGATTATAAATTTGTATCATGGAAACAATCCATTGAAAATACATATCCGCACTAAGGTGAGGTGTTTTTTTTTGGCTGTTTTGAAATTGATGTATCCTGAAATCAAATCACTTGCTTTGCATCTCAAGAGTCACAGCAAACAGATGTTACTACTGTCATAAAAGATGATGATGACAGGAAGTAGTATCAGAATAAAAATTCACATAGGATTTTAATTGCATTTCTTTTTTTTTTTTTTTTTTTTTTTTTTTTTTTACAGAATATCAACCAATTTTTGCACACTTGAATTAGCTGTTTCCTGGTGCATCTCAAATAAATTTGTTTTTTCTTTTTTTTTTTTTAATTGGAAATGTATCATGTGTCTATCAATTTTCTTCTCTGTTGTTAAATGTCTTTGTTGTTTTTTTTTTTTCTGCCAGATGCTAAAGGGCTCTCCAGCACAAGTGAGGTGGAGCTTCTTAGAGAAAAGGTCTATGCATCACTGGAAGCCTACTGCAAGCAGAAGTATCCAGAGCAGCAGGGAAGGTAAAGTTTTCCTGCTGTTAAGTCTGTTTTTTTTATATGCAAAATAAATGTCTTTATGTCAAAACAACTAAAACTTTTTTTCACCCTGTAGGTTTGCTAAGCTCCTCCTTCGACTTCCTGCGCTGCGTTCCATTGGCTTAAAGTGCTTGGAGCATCTTTTTTTCTTCAAACTGATTGGGGACACGCCTATCGACACCTTCCTCATGGAAATGCTTGAAGCCCCCCATCAGTTGTCTTAGAGTTGCGTACTGTGGATTTTAGATGGCTGGAGTCTAGGGAAGTGGGTGTGGGACTGGAGTGGCACTTTAAGTTCTTTTTAAGATTTGTCAGTTTGTCTCACTGCTGTCTGCGTTACACCTTAGTGCAGCACAGATTTGCTCTTTAGACCAAACCCAAGGCTTGGCATGATCTTCAAGCTGGTGCTAAGTGTTGTCATAACTTCATGCATAAAACTATGGTAAACACATGAATATTTTTAAGAAAAAATATTTACATATTTCTGAGTGGCTATAATTTGGGTACTCATTTTTATAAGACTTTTTAAACACCTAAACTCATCTCTAATGCCTTTTTATTTTTTAATTTAAGAAGGCTGCATTCTGATTTACGCTTTTTAAAACATTTTAATTTAAATCGGATGAAATTGTGCATTGTGGTATTCAGAAGCTCTGAGATAAGAAACACGGTTTAAAATGATCCAACAATTAAGTCTGTACCTCTTATATTGCTAAGTGTTTACATGTTTTTTCCTTGAAACGCAATCTGTCCCCTATCGTATTTGACGACAGAAAGAAACTGCACATTTTGGATTTGTGTTTCTTCTTAAACTTTAAACAACTGCCTTAACCTTTCAGGCGTTGAGGGGGTTGTTTGTTTGTCGTGGTGCTATTTCAGAGCTGATTTGACATTACTGGTGAAGTTGCACAGCGAACCATGAACCTAAGAATATATGCAAAACTAGGAATTCCTTTTGTTGATCTCTGTTTTTAAAATGTAGCAATATAAGATGAAGCCTGTCATTTATTAGATGTTTTTGCAAAGAAAAACCTGTTGAGTGGAAAGGGAATACTCCCATGTTTGTAATTTATCTTTACAATTATAAGGTACTGTGCTAAACAAAAGGGTCAGGGAGAATGCACATAAAATATTAGAGTAATAGACAAATTCAAACTAATTTTATTATGAGCCCTTTTTTTTTAGATGGAATAAATCAGAATGTGTTTTGGGTTGCACTGGAGTTGCTGAGACTTGATGTCATATGCTTTTGTGATGCTTGGTTTGATTTCCCATCTTTCCCTTCATCTTTTTCTAGCTAGATTATTTCTTCTTCATTCAGTTTTTGCTGTTTGATTAAAAAAAAAATAACAAAAAAAAAAAAAAACAGCCCAGATTTACATTTAAACCCAGACATTGATGTATAGATGACTTAAACTAGACCAAATGAGGTCTGTGAGGAAAACACTACAAAGGAAAACGCTGCGTGAGCAATACCGGCAAGCCTGTCGTCCACCTCCCGCACCCTTGAACTTTGAGTAATTGAAGCATGGGTTTTGTGGACTAAAAGAATAAAGATTACGTTTTTCATGCATTTTTCCTCATTAGTGTCACATGTGAATTTTTCTTTTACTGCTTAAATCCAGTACAACCGAAGGATGATTAAAAACAGTCCCAAAGTTGTTTCAATGAGCCTTTTTATTGTTACATAGATTTGCTGTGGGCATGGATACAACAGAAGCCTTGAATTTAAAAGCATTTTTTGTTTGAGATGATATGGCACAGGCCTCAGTATGCAGTGGGCTGAAAGTGGGAAAATCCTAAGTGCATTGAAATCAAGGCTTTAAGGTTACAGGTCAACCGGATCATTTTGCCACAGTGTGATTTTAAGACTTGTGTATCTAAACCCGATGACTCAACCAAACTTAACCTCTATTTGGAACAAAAAGAACAGACAGTTGTAGAAACTGACACTGCTTTCAATTCATAACAAAGCTGAAGGAGGGGAACGATGAAAGGAGAAATACAATTGTTCTGTTATTTTTCCTTTAAGCTCAAACTTGGTTTTATTGGTTTATTATTTATTCTTCCAGTCTGGATAACTTCACTACTCCTAATTACAGTCCTTCTTCAATAATAACTTAGTTTTTAAAATCTGAAGCTTTTATTATACAAAGTAGCTACACAATGCCTTTCTGTTCATTTAGATCCTTACGGCTTACATCTAATAAAAAAAAACAAAATTCAGTTTCTCAGAATACTACAGCACACCATTAGGAAAGATTTTATTACAAATTCATTAACCTTTTGAAAAGTGTCAGATTCCAGCGTAGTATGCAGCTCCTGATTGGAGCTCTGCATCAGTGCAGGCATGGAGGTGATCAGGGAATAAAATTAGGTTCATCTGCTATATGGAGTCTGTCTCATCTTCCTCTTGAAGACACTAAATGGCTGCTCTGTGTGGTTGATGTCAGGCCAGAATGTTGGCCTGTAAAGCACAGTGATGGATGTTCATTGAGATGCGTGTTTTCTTGCCAGTGAGCAAAAAACAGACAAGTTTGGACCGACATTACAGGGCTTCCCAAATCTCAGTGGCCACTTCACTCTAGGTTTAAGAACCGCATTTTTAAATACAATGCAAACTTTACTTTGATTTATAAGGATGACTTGAAACCATCGAGCAACAGTTCAGTCATTTTTGTTTTTATGTCCTATAAAAGATCCCTGTGTCATCGCCTCCCATTAATGATCTAATGCTAGAAAGGCAACAAAGAGCTACAGTTAGTCTACACTTTGTAAATGTACCCTCAATTTTTAAATTTGATTTTGCTTCACAATCTTCTAAAGACTAGCTGTATTGTTTGTGCACTCCCTCCCACTCAGCCTTCTATTAACGTACTTGCTGCAGCTGCTTGAGTTGTGGCTAAATCTTGGAGTGGACAGTGGTGATGACTCCAGAATCAACAATCTTCACTATGGTTGTGTCATACAGCGTTTTGGTATATAAAAATTAATGTTTTTTATATAATACGCAAATATAATACTCAAATTTGGAGATTTTTAGGAGCTGGAGGCCATTACAAAAAAAAATTTCAAAAGTCAGTTTCATTTTTTGAGCTCAATTATTAAAATAAATACATTTTTCAATATATTTTAATTTACTGAGATGCGCCTGTATGTTGCTATGCAAGTCTAAGGTGCAAAATAAATACCAGAATGTTATATTGCTGGTGTAATCTGATGCAGCTATAGCAATGAGAAAAATGAGAGTATTCATACAGAGAATTGGGTTACAGCAAGTACAAACTGTTTGCTCTGCAAGTGCTGCATTAAAAAAAACATTTTGTTTGAGTTTATAGATAGGACTTAGTTTGACATTGTCTTTATTAACTAATATGATCTGTGTTTATGTCACAGCTCCCACTGTGTTAGATTTTTAATTGTTTTTATGAATACTATACTTTGCAAAAATCTTAAACCACCCCTCACTTCACTATATTGTACAGAAATGGATAATATGTGCAAACTTTGGTAGAAAATTACAAATTAGGCAAAATAAAACATTTTCTACAAGCTCAAGACAAAATAGTTCAGATTATATTATCTGCATTCTTCAACCTTAATAAAGAGCAATGAGAAATGTTTCGATTATGTTGGAGAACAAGGATGTCACACAAACAAGGTAGAAAACACCTAAAGGACTGAACACATTCTGGTTAGAAAAACAGACCAGTCAGAGTTAGGACACTGTTGCCTTTCTGGTTTTATGTCTTTTTATAAGACTAATGAGATTATTGTTAAAAGTATATATGCATCAATTGCTGTGCTATTGTTTTTGAATGTTTCCATAACAACTAGTTTGTGTTTCCAGCTGGAGACGCTTACTTTGCTGGTAATTAACATCCTTTCATGCAGATGATAATAATTATAACTACATAATCAACTGTCAGCTGGATTCGCCCTGGATGTGAGAAAACAGTAGAGAGCAAAGCTCTTAGCAGAAACCGGGAGAGCTGAGCAGAATTCAGAAAGCCTTTCAGTTCTTTTGAGCTTTTAAAATCTGGTTGAGAACATGATGGAATGTTAGGAGCCTCTTGGACATGTCAAAGTATAAGTAAAAACCTATATGGAAATAAGAGAATTCTTGCACTGTTTGCATTTCTCAATACTTTGGCATGAGAGCTAATTGCTAATAATAGATGCTCAACATTGTTTAAAATGTCTTTGGAATAACTAAATATCCAGTTTTTTTTTTGGATTGGGTTTAGAAATTGGTTACACAATCCTGGTTTGTGCGTCACTACAAGTGGTTTAGTAAAACAAAACAAACAAAAAAACAAAAATATCTGATCCAGAATAGAACACGGAGAAGGAGAAACTTCTTCTGAGAACTACTTTTACTTTTTTAAAGTCTTTTTTTTCGGGTGCCACGTGAGATGGCGGCTTTGTTTCTTAAAAACAATCTATTAGTCTTTATTAAAAAAAGAACCCAAATATAAGGAAATGAGGGATGACTCCAGATTTTCACAGTGTACTTATAGAACAAACAAATACTTAAATATTTCTTAAAGGACAAAGCTAGATCTCCTATATCATTTAAACTACCGATAGTTTGGCCAATTTTTACATGATCCTTTATTAAATAGTTGTAGGTGCATTAAGCTAAATGAGACACTAAATGTCCAAATTAACTCAAAGCTGTAGAACCATATTACCTTAATGTAGCCAAAAAGCTACTTTCTATATGATGGGTTTAAAAACTGATCAACACTAAAATGATCTTCTCATACACACATATGTAGAAACAATCTTATCACATATCCCTGAAAGCATCTTAATAAATAACTGTCTGCAAGGCACTGAAATGTGCAGCTCATAGTTTCTACAAAATGCAAATTTAGAAAGAGTTCAAACTTCTCCTGCCTTCCATGAATACTTGCAGCTTTTCAGTTTTAATTTAAGAATCGATCAAACACTGCAACACTGAACGTTTTGTCTCCTCACAATCTTCAAAAATAACTCTATGCTATTAAATTCATTCTTTATCTTCAAACCAATGCACATCTGCCTTATATCAATTTAGTAATGTAAAAACTGTGCTACTTCTGAATAGCTGGCACATTGATGAGCACATGGTCAGACTCAGATGTCAGAGTGATTCATCAGTGTCAAAAATCTCACATTCCAATGATAGCCAGACTTTTACATCCAGTGCAAATGTTCCTTATTTAAGCACCTTTTTCAGACCAAAATCAAACACAAAATAACCCCAGTAGTATAAAACAAAATAACCATCTGCACCAAGCCATCTATTCAATAGATGAAATGTCATTCAGCTCAGCTACGTCGTTCAACCCCAAGTGAACAGTAATTTTAAGGGTTCAAGGTTTGCACCACGTTCAGCCTTTTGTGTCCAGCGATGGCCGCAGTGGTTGAAGCGCGTGCACTGGCAGCCTCAGGCGCACACAAAACAAAGCGAAAACCTTTGTGAGCATTTCTATGCTTGTTGCATTTGTAGGATGACTGCGGTAAAGCCTTGCAAAAGCACTTGTTCTGCATTCGTCCGGCAAAAGCCAAGCCTAGTGGTTTGAATGCAAAGCTGTTTTTCCTGCCTCCAGGTTTAAGATTAAGATCTCAGCAGTTTCCCTTTCTCTCATATAACAGTATGTAAACCAAACAACTCATCCCAGCTTGCGGTGGTTGCAGCAGCAAGCAAGACGGGGGGTAGATTTCCAGTCTGGATTTGGGGGGGGGGTCGTGAGGCAGTGAAAGGGCCGACAGTTGTCTTAATGTCCGGCAGAATCCTAGTCTGTCTCACACCTGCAGCTCCGAACCACTGGAAAAGCCGAGGGCATTGGCCTCCTCTGTCGTCAAGCCACTCTTTAGAGTCCTCCTTACTGTTACAGGAGTAAGTAAAAAAATGGAAGTTGGATTATTCTGAGGAATAAATGCAGCAGAAACATTTTTTCTGTTGTATTTTTTTTTTTCAAATAATTCTGTGCATGTAGTCAAGACCCACATGATTTCCTGTTTAGTCGGGATCGTCTCCTCTCACGAGGTAGTGTCCTCTGGCTGGGCCCCTGAGTGGCTGATCGAACAATCCTCTCCATGATCTCATCAGCTGTGTCGTCTGTGCAGTTTACAGCGTCATCACTAGCGGAGCACCATGGAGCACTGCGCCCTGAAACAAGCATCCAAAACCAAATGCTGTGCTGTAGGTTAGATTATAACACATATAAGCCATGACTTTGAGAGTTTCATTTTATGAATGAAGTTTTAAAATCTCCATTTCTAACGAGAGGAAGTTTTAAAAGCCTCATTAGAACACTTTAGGTAATAGAAATTACCTAATAGGTCAAAAATCAGGGAATGAATTGTTTTACTTCTAGATGTGAAGACATATCTGCTCCTAGCTTCTTTAAACAAGCTTTCTGCATCCATTAATTCTTTTGCATGCATCTAAGAAAATATCTCGCTAAATGTATGTATACTTTTGTAAATTACACCAAGAGCACATAAAGGATTCTTACAGATCAGAGCTACTCGAGTTACTTTGTGATTGTGAGAAAAAGAAAACAGCAGAACGCAGCAGATAAAAGAAGAGGAAAATGCAAAAATGTGGGTCAGAACTATTATGAAAATAAATAAAAACGTGATGTGATTTTTTCTCCCATCTGATGGATTATCTTGACAAAAAGTTACTCGTGAACTAATGATTTGTTCTACGTCTTTATCACACATTAAGTGAAGTATTTCAATCTGATGTCAAAAACCTTGATGTCAAAATAAAATCCAAATTTTAAAAAGAAATATGGAGTCTGAACTCTAGACATTCATGTTGCTGGTGTACATTTTACAACAACATGTTTTCCTTGTCCCTCAACAATCTAAAAATATGTTTGAATATACAGTAGCTCTCTAAACAACCAGCTTCTTTAACAATGATTTTATGTGATAACTAGAGGCTCGGACAGCATTTGCATCTTTTGCTTTAATTATATTCTAAGGGTGCAACACCACAAGTTCCACAATTAAACTTCATAATATGCTTATTCTCTCAAACATTAAATTGCAGTTTTTTTCTGTTTGTAAATACAGTTTACAAACGTCTAAGGAAAATTCTTGAAATATATAATTTCAAGTGAATGAACAACTAAATGTGACTTTCTAAAATGAGTAATATAAAATATCAACGTTTTTTAGGATATTCTAATCCTCTGAGACGTTCTCCTGTATTTAGAGTTATTTGCTTTGTGAATCCATCGCAGAACAAAGAAAATAGCAGGAGAGAAGAAGGTGAAAACATATGAAGGAGATTGCATTGGTTTATGAATTTCTTGTTTGATTTCTCTTAAAGTATCACAACACAGTCTAGTATGTTACAGTTTATTTTATTTTTTTTTAGCACAGAGTTCTGTCTCGTTCATTTTGTACTTATAACTTTTAGATTCTCTTTATGTAAAAATAAATGTGTGGAATTGAAGCAATAAAAGATAGACTGCGTGCCTTAGAAAATAAATCCTACAGGACTAGATTTACTTTTCATCTTTTTCTCATCTTTATTAAACAAGTCATTTAACCAGTGGTATACCAAGGAAACTATTTGGACAAGTTGGATGAAAATTGTCTGATTAAGGTGATAAAAATCGTTCAATATTACCGAGATGTGATGATATCTCCAATGTTGCAGGATGCTTTGAAAGGTAGAACTATTCTGGGCCTTTTTTATAGTTCCATAAACCTGGATATTGATGTTATATAGTAAAATTAAATGCTTTCATCGGACTGACCTCTGAGGCTGCCGCCTCTGGTACGACTTCGTAGGCCGGGCACTGTAGATGTGCTGCTCTCTCCGCTCATCAGACCCGTTTTCAACACTGCTTTCATGTTTTCATGCTCAGCTGCATCGTCAGCGCACTGGATACCGGGAGACTGGCTCTCCTGTGCATCTGAAGAAGCACCTCCAAATTTACCGCTCTGTAAGGGTATAAGGAAAGAGTTAAAACATCAACAAACAGCTTTTTTTCTTTGACTTTTTCTTTAATCCCGTTCCCACACCTAAACAGACACGACTGGTTATTCTAAAGAATCTTAGACACACAATACACTTATCACTGCTTTATTTTCATGACTGTTTCCCTCAGCATGTGTTGGAATATTTATTTTTCTACCATTAAGTATAATTAACTTCTTAAGGTTAGATTCGCTCAGCACTCAAGAGCTGCACCATGTTTCGTATTCATGCATTTTCACCGTTAGTTAAGTCTTACAAACACCTCATGATTTGTTTAGACCCTTTGGCCAAAACAGTTATTTAAAAATACAGCCTTGCATGTTGTTCAGTGTTAGTCCAAACAGAGAGCTCTCAGACTGATGCATATGGATGCATACATGTGTACATCCCTACCTCGCTGTCATCGTCATCCTCACTCTAATGAAAATAAAAAGACAAAAAAAAATTTACTGATCGTAAGCATTGACTTTCTACAGTAACAATTTGAAAGTTCAAATCTGCTGCTAAATATTTTCAGCTACTTTCATGCTAAATGATTGGTTATAGATTTGTGTCTGCAGTAAACAGGATGTGTAAGACCTGGCACATATGGGCGCAACTGGTGTTTATTAACAATGAGGGCATATAGTAGCTGGCAGAAGCAGACTGTCATATTTTCTGATGTTACAACCTCAAATGTTAATGTATATGGATCAAATGAACGTGTTTTTATAACATACGTGAAGTGAAGGGGAGTGTTTGAGGTAGATCTGGTAAATCTCAACAAAATTCAGTGCAACGGTTTACCTTTCAAACAGTCACCCCCCTTCCAGGTGTTTGATTTAATCCCAGTATAAAAACAATTACAAAGATACATATTTGCATATATTCTATTAAAGACAACAAAAGATATCAAACGTTTTTATTTTGGCTAATTTAATAGGCATATTAAATATACTACAGCTATATTGTTGGGTCTCGAATGAACAGCATTCGTCCAAGTGATTCTGACCAAAAGTTGAACTATATCTAAGTTTTGCAAGCTTCATTAGATGTGAAATGCAGCTTTAATGTTATTTTTAGGCTCTAGTGGCCTTTTTAAAATTATTTTTGCATTATTTATTGAAGGTAGGCAAACAGGAAAGAGGAGTAGAAAGAAGGGAAGATCAACTGGCCGGGACTTGAACCAACGACAGGCCCAGTGAAATGCAACTTTAACACCTTCCATCACATAAGAATGAATAATTATTAATTTGAAGATATACATTTAAATATATTCCATTAAAAAGGTGAAACATGTTTGCTTCTCTTGTAAAAACAAAGGATCTGCTAGGAAATCTTTCGGATCACAGCTAAGGTGTGGCCCCAATGCTATTTTTCCTTTAGGGAGAACCACAGGTTTGAAGTTTCACACAGTGATTAAATTAAGTGTCCTTAAGAAAGAGGAGGGTCCCCTCTCTAAGGCCGAGCGTGGATTCCTCAGTCAGCAGCCGCCTCCCTGGGGCTTAGGGCATTTTAATCACACAGCGAGCTGTTAGCTCTGGCCTGTTCTCAGCCTGCAGTAGATACAGAAGGAGATCCACTCCACACAACTCCCTGATTGTTTTTACTGTAACTTATACATGTGAGCAAAGAGGAAGCTAAGCAGACCTCTTTGGAGATGCAAACCACCACATCAACCAAAAACGGAGCCAGATTTCACAAGATTACAGATATAACCCCTGCCAATGGCTTGTTAACACTGTTTCATGGAACTGAGGAGGCGCGAATGAAAACAAGGACGGGGATAGAATAATGAACAAGCCTTACATCTGTTATCATTTTCCCCCTGGTCTTGTTTCTTTCTCTGTGGTTGGCCCTCTTCTGTTTCTGTTGCAGCACACGCTCCCTTGTCGTGCGGTACTCCAGGGCGAATTCGCTCAGGATCTTGCTAAAGCGATGTATGCTGACCTCCCGTACCGCATAGATCGGATGGCCCAGGAATAACAAAAAGGCGTGAAACCTGCAGATGTGAACAGGGCAACAGAAACATCCATGATTTGTTTATTTTTTTGTTTAAACTTTGATGTATTTCACTAAGATTTTAAGAGACTGAAGCATAGAAGTTTCAGGTTAGAGAAATGGGTCTTGGGATGCTTTGTGGACGTTTTTCACTAAATGAAAATCATGCAAAATTGTTTCTTTGTTTGTTTGAATTATTTTTTTGGTTCCTCTTTTAACAGGCCCAGGCTAACTTTAAGAGTCACACAAATTTACAGCTATTCAGGATAGAGGTTAAAACACACCGTTCTGGTGGCATGCATGCACAAGGACTGTTTCTAAGCTCATGGTGGCCCGTTCTCCTACGCACGTACCAACTTAGATGCAAATCAATGAGCCATCCATCATTCTCCAGGGTCGTTAGAGTCACCTGGGAGAATGAGTTTCCACATGCTTAGAAACAGCAGTACTGCAACAACATGTTTCTCTTGTGCAAAGAACCAGAATGTACAAAAACTCCTGAATAGATGTTGAAACATTTTCAGAAGAAGTTCAGCTAAAGTCTGGTTGCTTTAATTTAAGCCAGTTTTTTTGGTTGCCATGACCCAGATGACTGAGAAAGTAAATAACTGTTAGTGATCCGTGGTTCTTAAAACCAGACTATGACGCGTGTTTTCTAAACTAAAATGTTAGTCGAACCCCCTTTTATTGAAAGTTAAAGCCCCTTTAACATTATTATTAAGTTTGAAAACATGTATAATCATTTTGCTATTTTTGTTTAGTTTTCAGAAAAAATCTTAATAAAAAAAAACAAAAAAACAAACAATTTGTTCAGCAGATTCAAATTTCAAATGACTTCATGCTGACATACCTGTTGATTATCCTGCGATTCACTATTTTCAGAATTATAATTCTCTCTGCACAGTCTTTGAGGAAGTCAGACATTTTTTGCTTCAACGCTGGCTTCATCTCATGTTTCGCAATAACTTTTAGGTGGTCCCATGATGCTTTGCACCTGCGCTCCATCTGGGTCAAATTATCTTGAAGCTGGTCAAAATCCACCTGAGAATGAAATGAAAAACCAGTGAAGAGTCTTTTCAGTGAACATGGAGGATCTGAGAGGACTTGATGTGATGAGTAACCTTGGTCAAGCGGGTGATGGCTCCTATTTCAGAGTAGAGATCGGTGCTGTCTGGGAACTTCTCCACCACTATGGAGCAGGCGTGGTGCAACAGGGACTGTTTATGAACCGTGTCCTTCACCTCCGGGACTTTCTCCAAGTAGCTCAGCTCAAAGCCTTTTGCCTGCAGACACATAAAAACACACAAAACACACTGAGAATGTGGAAGGAAACAGTCGGTGAAATCACAAAGCTGGACCACTTGGCTCAAGTTGATTGAAGTAAATTCCTTTCTGGCAAAGTAAGAAATAAGAGGTTGAACGGCAAATCATAGATTATCAGACTGTTTGAATCAAAAACTACAATCTGTTTAAACGACTGTTCTCCCCTCAGAACAAAGCAGAAAAGGTTCCAGAACGCATCATGAAAGACATAATCCCAACAGGACCTTCCTTGTTCTT
Source organism: Jordanella pulchra (assembly GCA_034780135.1). Taxonomy (NCBI): domain Eukaryota; kingdom Metazoa; phylum Chordata; class Actinopteri; order Cyprinodontiformes; family Cyprinodontidae; genus Jordanella; species Jordanella pulchra. The sequence continues at coordinate 18,134 of JAUZNJ010078188.1, forward strand.
TTGCCAGCTATAAATGGCTTACTGCAAAAATATAAATGCAGCCATTATTTACGGGAAACTGCTCATTTTGATGTTGATGACTTATGTTTCCCCTTTTGGATGTTTGCCTTTATTTATCCCAGAGGCTCACACATGTAGATATACTCACACTGAGGTAGTGACAGAGCCACAGGAACAAAGAAAAAACAACAACTTTGGATTGAAGCACGAGGAGAAAGAAACTACTGAGTTCACACACAATCAAGATGAAAATGAACTTCAAAAAGTAAAAAAAAAAAAAAAAAGATTAAAAACCCCATAAATTTCCCCCTCTGGTGATAGAGCTGGACTCAGAAGAAGCTGCAGTCAGGCAGTCGGCCCATTCACACTCAGACTAGTGTTATTCCTGCCAAAATATTGGGTTTGACTGGAGATATGGGGAAGAAAACGCTAACAGAAGATAAGGATAACATACAAAGGGAAAACAAAACAAAACCTAGAATATCTTAGAATGTTTTTCTTACATTTGATCCATTGAGGAAGTTACCAATGGCCAGCAGGGTGGTCAGGATGTATCTGAGGGTCTTATTTTTTTCAAGTTGATCCATTCCTTCTTTCAGGTCCTGCAGTGGCTCTGCCACTTCCTGAAAGAGCAGAAAAGAAAGACAATCATGAGCATAAGATCCTTTGATTTCTGCTCCTTATCCAGAGAGGAAGAAAAGGGGCTTTTTAAAATGAAAAATAAAAATGTATCTCCAACAGCAGAGGTGGGTAGTAACTAGTTACATTTACTCAGTTACATTTACTTCAGTAACATTTTGAAGAAAATCTACTTTTAGGTAGTATTGATGCTCCTACTTGAGTATAATCTCTGACTTCTTTGTCTTCTTTTCCAAGATCAGGTAAACATACAGTAAACAGTAGATATTATCAGTGGAAGTTCTTCACCCTGCCCTAAGGAGAGCTTTAAGTCTTATGACTTCTGTATCAATTTGTTCTTTTATATTCATGACATTTATTTGTATTATTTATCCATTTGAGTCTTTAAAATACCAGAACCTGTACATAAAGTCTGTCTGTCTGCATCATTTGTAAACATTAAATCAGATGTTAGTATCCAACAATCACTCAGTATTTAAGTAGACTTTTTACCAAATACTTCTTTAAAAAGTCTACTTGAGTAAACAATAAAAATGTTGAAGTAGAGCTACTCTAACCTGTGTACAGTTTTTGGGTAGTCTACCCACCTCTGACCAACAGAGAAACTTTTCAATGGATAGTTTTCATTGAACCATAAGAAAAAAGAGAGTGAATAAAACTGGAGTTGCATGGATCCAAAGAAATCTAAATCTTATGCAACAACTAAATGTCTGCTTCATCTGCCCCTGATTAGAGGCAGCAGGAATGAACCCGACCTTCTCAATAAGTTCGTAGTCCATCTTGAAGGCCCACAGCTGCAGTCGCGCTGACAGCTCCGTGATGGAGGAGAGAGTGAGCAGGAACTGCTCGGCGCTGCCCAAAGGTATGTCAGGGTTCATCAGCTGAGCCTCCTGGATCCTCTGCTTCTCCTCCTCTGTGGGGATCATGGTGAGGATTTTCTAGAATGGAGAAGATATTTATCCATCATACACTTAAAACTTGTCCCTGCCTGTATGATTTTAGAGATTTAAGAGCATTTGAACAGAGGAAACCGTGGAAAAACATTGATCACGTAGTTCTATCCCAATTCTTCTAGCCGTTTCCAGATTTCTCACATTTTTTAAAATTGGAACTTTTTTTTTTGCTTTTGTTGTATTTTTGAAAATACATGTAGGGGAAAAGAAGGTAGAGATGAGTATTTCCATCCCTGAATTCAGCCTATGAGGAATCAAATGTATGAGGCTTTAACTGTAACCTACAATAGTGAAGCTCTGCAGATACCCAGCATTTGGTTGTTGAGATCAAATAAAAATACCCCCTTATCTTTATAAATGTAAAAAAAAAAGTTAATATCTACACAACTATTGCAAACAATTATCCTGCATACGCTATGCTCCAACGTCACACTAGTTGGGATATAAATATTTTAAGCTTACCTCAATGCCTTCCTTGTTCAGTGCGTACTCATCAAAGTTCAGAATAGCTGTCTTGATTGTGCGAGGAGGAGGCAAGACAGTTAATCCAATATTTATGGCGTTGCTGCGCTTCGAGTCGAGGACGATGATTTCTTGTCGTTTGCCTTCAACTGATGCTTTCTAGGAGAGGTAAAAGGAAAACTGTAAACACGCTGCTGGTAAACCCCCCCCTTAGAACTAGAACTTAGAAGGAACTCATTCAAATGTCTTAAGGACGAATGTCTGATATATAGCCTGGTGTTACTAGATATTATCTTTTGGCCACAGTCTCATATCGTCATTTAAATACCGCACAGTTCAGACTTAGTGCAACTGAAATCATTTATATTATTTACATAAATAAATCCCTTATTTCAAATTAAAAACCTTTAAATACATTACAACACAAACAAGCCTTTCCACATTACTCCTATTACAATTTTGTTGCCTTATAACCATAGCTCACAAAAAGGTGATCTCGTTTCAACACCTACAAATTAATTCAAGCCCCCCCCCCAAAAAAAAAAAAAAAATAAATAAAACACTGACAGAATTCTATTTAGTTTTTTTTATAACCATTAAACATAAAAAAGTGTAAGACTGGTGATTAATAAGTTGATTAATAAGAATGAATGGATGAAAACCCATTACAGGTGGAAGTGTCATGGTATGGCATAGCATGACTGTATATAAACAACAACTATAGAAGCCACTTTGAATGTCTGTAAAAGTCTGGCTAATAATGTTTATCCCAAAAATGAAAGGATTATCACTGCGAGATTTATATTCTGTTCCCTAAAGACGTGGCCTGCCTGATTTAAATACAACATGGCATCAGTCTGTATGTTTCTGGGGAAATAAAAGCGATTAATGATTACATGAGCCTACCTTTGTGACGGACAGCTCCTTGGATTTGGTCTCAAACAGCTGCTCCAGCTTGGATGTGTCCAGTTTAACCGGCTCCAGTTTGGACCACAGGGACTCCTTACAGAACTTGTGATTTTTGCGCTGCCAGTCCACCGGACGAACCTCGTTCCAGAAGAGACGGATGGTCTTCTTCTTCTTCTGGAACAGAGGGGCTTCCCCTCGACCCAGCTGAGGAGAAGGTGGCGGTAAGGGGGCCATAAATGGAGGAGGTGGGGGCATCATTCTGCCAGGAAAGGGTGGGGGTGGGGGGCATCCAAACAAGGGCGGAGGTGGTGGGAGGGTGGAACTGCATGGCGGAGGCGGTGAAGCCATCATGTTCTCCATATCTAAAATGTCCATATCGTCCTCCTCTCTAAGATCGGTAAAGTCCATTTCTTTGATGCGCAGCTCCCTGGGAGACGCCATCAGCTGATCCCAAATATGATCCGACTCCTTCTTAGGGGCTGAACCTGATGATTTGTCCGTCTGTAGTTGCTCTTTAGGAGCTTCTATCTCCAGCGGAGACGTCAGACCTTTAACTAAATCCCCAAACCTCTCAGCCACCGCTCTGACACTGCCATGGTTTTCCAGATGTCCTACCTCCACTCTTTTAACACTGTCTTCTCTGGCCTGTCTGTTGGCTTCTAGCGTAGAGATCCTACTGGCCAAACTGGTCACAGAATCACTAGCATCTGTTTCCCGCTCACATTTAAACCTTTCCTTCTCCGACTCCACAACATCGCCGCAATCTTCAGAGACAGCCTTCTGGGCATAGAGCATGTCCAACATGAAGCGCTTGTTGTTGAGAATCTTCTTACACTGGTTGTTTACATCTGCCTCCGGTAGACATTGATTCCATTGGACTGTTGATATGAAAACAAATGGTTTGAAATGTTCACACAAAAGGATCTCTTTACATTTTAAATAACATTTATGTTTTTTTCTTACAGTGATTTTACATGTTAAAGAATCAACATTTGTTATTTTGTGAAATGAAATTGTGAAAATGATGTGGGTTTAAAACTTTTGCATTTAGCCTCCTAAACTTTGTGAAGTAAAATACAGTGCAACACATTTACAAAATCAGCCTAATAGTAAATCAAACTTTATTTCTATGCCTCTGCTGGAACAGAAAAAAACGAAAAATACAAATGTCTAAAAATTGAATTTATTCCTATTGGTAACATATTGCTTTTTTGTTGAAAAGCTAACAACAGCTTTTGTACTGTACAACTATCCAGGATTCAGATTTTAAAATGCAGAATATACAGCAAACATCTAAAAGCTTTTCTGTTAGGGAGAAAATATTGTACTAAATCTGATGAACGATACATGTGCCTATAACCTGACACCAAAGATTAATCTGAACACAGAGTACCAACAGTAAAACAAGGTGTAGACAGTGTTATGCTGCGGGAATTGTTTGCCTCAAAGAGGGAAGTTTGATGGGATGATGGATGTAGACAAATAAAAAGCTATTCTGGAAGAAATCCTATTAGAGGCCACAAAAACTTCAGACATGAGTGGAGGTTCATCCTAAAGCAGGACATTGATCCTAAATAAATAGATTCACAGCTACTTACATGAGTCCAGTGCTTTCATGTTCTGTATGTATGTAGTTGTTGTTTAAATCGGTAAAATGTGTTTTCAATATTTTTATCTTATGTTTTTCATGCAGATCTAATTTACGTTAAGAAAACATCCAATTCAATAGAACAAAATAGGAAAATATTCAAAGGGTGTGAATACTTTTTCCTGAACAATACCATTTAAGCCAAAGTGAATCAAGGTTCAACCGTACCTGAGTCAGTCTCCTTCGCTGCTTTCTGCTCCCGCTCCTCCCTTTCCAAGGTGCTGCTTGTGGAAGAGATGCTGGATGCAGAGCAGTTGTCCTTTTCATTCACTTCCTCGTTCTGTCTCTCTTTCTCACTCAGCACCACACCCTCCTCCGCCTCCCCCTCTGCAGGCTGCACTTTCTCCTCTGACTCAACCTCTACTTCTACATTCACATCCTGCTCTCCAACCTCTGCTGCATCAGTCGTCTCTGCTTCCTCACCTCTAACCTCATCAACACTCTGCTCCTGTTTTGTGAGCATCTCCTGCTTTAGTTTCTCTTGCTTCTCCTTTCCTGCCTGCTCCTTCTCATCCAGCTGGTCTACGTCATTCTTGCCAATCTTTATATCAACAACATTACATGCCTCTTCACATGTTTTTGTCTCGCACCTGTCTAATTTTTGGGGAGTTCCTGTCGTTAATAATTCCGGTACTAAAGACTTGGTTCTGCTCTGTAGGAAAAGGTTTGGACTTGAGATACGTTCTGTTCCTGAAAGAAAATGAAAATGATTAGCAAAACGTTGCATAAGATAGTTTTTTATTTGACTTGAATATCAATCTTTTGATTCACGATTCAAAAAGCAGCTAATTATTTTAGAAAAACAAAACTAAAACAATATAAAAAAAACGATCATTTTAAAACAATAAACCGTGAAAACAGACTTTTACTTGGACAAACACAGTAAAATGTTTGAACTTTTCATCTCCACAAGCTGATACAGTGCCAGTCAGATCTTTACCTATACTCATCATAGCCTTCAATGATGCATTTAAACTCATTTTTTTCCAGTAAAATGAATACAAAACATATAGCTTTAAAAAATTACGGAAGTAAGACTGAGTGTACAAAGCTAAAGTTGTTTAAAATTTTCTAACCAAAAATCATCCTTTATTGATTTTAGGTTAACCTTTGTAATCCTACATTGAGACTCTAATATGAACATACATCCAAATTTAAATGTATATAAACTCCCCTTAGGAATTTGTAAAGAAGACATATCTTTTTGTAGCCTTAAACAAACATCTGGGACCTTTTGTACCTGAATATTTGAAGATTCTAAGGGGCATAATTGGTGTAGTTTATTTAAATTGCAGTGGTTTCAGATACCAACCTGTCTTTTAAGCGTAGTTTTTGCATTTTACAACAGGGTTAAGCTCATGCCGATTTCAGAGCTTTAATGCTAACTAGTATTATCTGTTTTAAATGAAAAAAAGAAACTCTTGATCCACCGAGGCTAAAGTTGTCAATAACATGGAAGATGGAGAAACGCTCGAGTCACCATTTACAGAGATTTAAGTTTAGCATTAGCGTTATCATTTTAAACTGAGAAACAAGGGTCTTCTTTAGGTTAACATGACCAAGTATGTCAGACAGTTACAGCAGCTTTCATAAAGAAAGTAGGTGCTCTTCAAGGATGAGCTTTATGTGAAGGTAAGGCAAGATGTAGAGATTTTGATTAAAGGAGTTTTGTGAGGCTTATAAACCAAAGAACACAGAAACCACCATCATGCATGGTAGTAATAGCATCATACTGTGGGTCTGTCTATATTTAACCCTGTTTAATTGTGCTTTCATGTAGATTTAGAGAAAGCAAATTAAAAGTGTGCAGGGTTATTTTATTTGTAAAGTTTACTGAGGTCATATGATGTACTATCAATCTGCACAAATAAAAATAATCATTCATAGAAACAATTTAAAGCACATAAGTAATATCTTATTTAACCGATGATGAGTGTATTTAACCCTTTGACCATCACTACATGCTATATAAACAAACTGAACTGAATTGTGAAGCAACATTTGCTATAATCCCAATATTTTTGCGCTTTACCGGTAAAGAAATAGCATCAAAAACACTTTTTACCCAATGTCTTCTCTGGAACCATGGCTGTCGCTCCCTGTGAGATGGAGGGTGAGGCTGTTGAACATCGTGATACTGAGCGGCTGCTTGGAGTTGGACTCAAACACAGCGTGATCTCTGTTCGTCCTCTTGTTGGCACTCGAGGGCGCTCCCGCTCACTCTCCTCTGCAGTCGACCTCTCCACAGCCTTGTACCTATGGAAGCAAAATTAACACATCTATTGGACTTCCTCTCCAATTTGATTCAGCAACATATCAAAGTGTGTTATTGAAAATGTATTTATATACCCATAACATCTTCACATTTTTGATTCAAACATATTTTACTTTTACTCTGATGTTTTTCTAATTTTCCAAAGTAAAGTATCCAAAACCTTTAGGTCGAAGGACAATATATTTTATGCTTTTTTGGTTGCTTTTTTTACAAACCAAGATGGTGGTGGATATTTGGCCTCAGGTGGCTTTATTGAAATTCCCCAAAATAATATTCAGTGCCTCAAAACATCTTCAGTGGATCGAGTAGCCGGAAATTTTGTAATGATACTTTATCATATTTTTACTTAAGCAAAAGTAAAAATGACAATGCTGCTAAAGTCCTTTTTTTCCAAATAATTACTCAAGTAAATATAACAGAGTAAATGTAACTAGTTACTACCCACCTCTGTTTGTAATAGAGTTCTTCCATCTATGATTTATACGCTGTAATACAGAAATTCTGTAAAGGCCTTGGAGGTTTGGTAAATAATGTGTGAACAAACTGCATCATAAAGCAAAAGGCGAGTTTAGGTTTAAAGGAAGGCAAGATTATAAAACATACAACCTCAATCTGCAAAGACACTGAGAGCATTGATTGAAGAACAGAGGAGCAGCTGAGATCCAGAGATGAGGTTTATTAGTCACATTACAGATCCTAGACTTTATGACAAGGTCACCAGAAAAGCAAACATTTGAAAGATGCTCTGAACAGGAGAGGCCAACACTGAACCTTTAGGAGTAAATGGGCAGCAATATAAATTACCCTGAACATACCATCCCTACAGTGGAACATGGTGGTGGTAGAATCATGCTGTGGGGATCATTTTCTTCAGCAGAGGAGGGCTATTTTGCAATCAAAATGAGGAAAGAATGCCATTCCCTAGATGTGTAAAGTTGTTTTTTGGGTTTTTTTAGTAATATATATATAAAAAAAAACAGTTTAAGTATCTATAATTGCCCCAGGCGTTGAGCAAAAACTGGTATTTCTAATCATAATGACTACATTTTGTTTTGTTTAGGTCATGTAATTATTTTAAATGAGAGGTTTTCCGGAAAACTGATCAATTAAAAATGTCCAACCTTAGAAAGAAATGCATTGGTGGAAATATGAGAGCCTTACATAACATTGATCGTATCAGTGAATATCAGCCATGTTGTCTCATTCCATGAAAAAATCATGTAGAAATAGGCCCATAATCCCATTAATAAGAGGCTGAAATTATGACAAATGATATCCACATATTTTTAAAGTGCTGTAAAGGAATTTTTGGCTGCTACCTGCTAATGTTGAGTTCCTTTTTTAGGCCTTCGTTCACATATCTCTGCTGGATGTCCAAGTTCATAGAGTTTAGAGCAGGATAGGAACAGAGGGAGACAAAAACCACTAAATAGTGACTAAATAGTGAACTAAAAAGTGAACAGACCTTTCCTCCCGGGCTTGTCTTGCTTCTTCCCTCTTTTCCACATTGTCATGACTGAAACAGAAGAAACTGAGATTTAAAAAAAAATGCAAAAATAGCACTTGTATAATGTTTATATTTTTAAAGTTAACCTCTGTACACTGCTCTGATGTAAAAGCCTAAAAATAAGGTGCACTAAAGGCTATGACTTGACATGTAAGGAGAACATATGTTTTTGAGGAGTCCTTCTGTCACATTTCAGTCAGTGTTATGATCCTTGTAAAAAACAAAAACAAAACAAAAAAAAAAGCTGGCTTGTCTCAAGCTCAGGGAAGATTTAGAACAATCTCTTTTAAGCTGTGACCAGAGCAACTTGTACAGCACAGCAGGCAATGACACATCCTGGGTTTTATCTAGCTTGTAAGGCGAGACTAACCTGAATCGATTCCTCTCTTCTCTTTCAATCCGTTGCAAACGCTCCTCTCTTTCCAGACGTCTCTTCTCTCTCTCCAGAGCAAGAGATTCCTGGTGCTGCCTGTATGAAGACGTCAGCAAGCTTCCAATAGCAGTTCTGCTAGTAAAAATGTTAAGAAAAGGAAAATATGTTAAGATATTATTCAAACCTTGGTGTTGGGGATTTGTTTTGTCAATTGTCGTTTACCTTTCAGGCTTGGAGTCAGGTTTGGAGGGTGCTGAGCTACTGAGTCTATGGATGGGTGACTTCGGAGTCTGATGTCTGCCAGGGAAGGTAGTGCCATTAGCATTTAATGTGGAAAACAACAATTACAAATCACTACGTTATGCGTTTTTTTCAAAGTTCCAAAGTGAGGGTAGCTGTCGATCAGAAAGGTTTGCAGCTTTTAAGGCCAGTCTTTGTGGAAAAAGCTTGATGAAAATGCTGATTTGATTTGTATCAGGACTGCCGCCCGAAGTTTCAATACCTGCTTTAATCACCACGGTAAAGTTTTCAACTGGTCAACATTCAGGTCTGATCTAAACACCACAGAGAATCTATGGAGTATTGACAACAGGAAAGAAAAGAGACGCCACATCCAACGCGAAAAAAAGTGATGAAAACACCTCATGCAAAAGAAGTTCTGATTAGTATTAATGCATTACTATACAGCACATGGGTAAACTTTACAGAAGGCTGATCTCTGTGTTAAAATCATTGATCAATGAATATTTGTTTAGTCACTTATTTTAGAGGTTTAGGGTCTCAAATACAAAAAAATAAAATACATCTGCATTTCTGCATAGTGCTGTTAAACTTGACCTCTTAATCTTACCTCTCAGCCCAGCAGGGCTTTCTAGCTGAGTAAGCTGTAGAAAGTGATGTTTCTGTCAGACTGAAGATGAAAGCAATGAGCAAAGAAAAGTAAGTGAGAGAAAGAGAGAGAGAGAGAAAGAGATCCACTGTTAATTATACAGTTTAGCTTATTAGAAAAGATGCAGAATATAGAGAGCTTAATGACCAAAAGAGCAAAAGGTGGACAGGAAGAACACATCTTTATCTGTGGATTAAGTCAATGTGTCTCTTAGAAAGCATAAACAACACAGTGCATTAAGTGAAATGTCAATGAAATTAAATGGAAAATATAAATCTCAATTTAACTATATTGGTTCTAACATGTTTTAATAAAGAATAGCTTTAGTTGTATCATTATGAATAACAATAAAAAAAACCTTCCTTTTTCTGCTGGATTAATTTTTATACATTTAAATCATATTTATAATACAAGATGTTGGTGTGGTTTTAAAGTGTTAACTTTATGAATATGTTGACTTTCTCTAAAAGCTTGTAGATACCTTTTCTACAGTCACTGCTCTTTTACAAGCCCAGCTCCTGGTCATGCAATATTTGCTAACTTAAATAATTCTTATTTTTTATGCAGTTGTATCTGAGCGGATATCAGATTTAAAATTCACAGTATAGTCAGTAGAATAGTTAATATAGACAATAAAGAATGCAATAAAAATCTTATTGATCAACAGAGACCTAATTAATGCTTTGCTAATTAAAAGATTATCCTCGAATCCAGAAGGATATATATTAACCCTCATACTTGGAAGAGGAGACAGGAAATAAAATATGTGCAATGCTGTGGTTCACATCTGCTTGGAGTTTGATGCAAGTGAACCCAAATGAGTTCAATATTTTCTCTGGGAACTATCAAACAGGTTGGGAACTCATACTATATATATGAAATGTAACTGATCTAGGATTTAAAGTGCTAGATTAAAAGTTTAAATGAAAGCTAAAATGAAAGTGTCATTAGTTGTGCTTTTATGCTTTCTGAAGTTTCAGTAGTAGAAACTAAGACTTCGAGGATGATGTTCTTCAGAATGAGTAATGAGCCAACTGTAATGCAAGTCCTTTATCAGATCTAAAGGACACCTGAGTCTGGTTTACCTCAAGGAATGAAGGGACAGAAAAAAAAAATCTGAAGCTGACTAATACTGAGCATATGTCCTGTTAGCTACAGCACCAGACAAGAAAACGGTGGCAGAGAGGAACACACCAAGGACTAAAGGTCCTCTTTTTAGGTGCGACGGACACAGGAGATGGTGTCCTGGTCTTGATGCTTAGAAAGTCTCTCTGCCCTTCCGGGTCACTGGCTTTAAGGAGGAGGTTGGTCATACAATTAATGTTCAAACACATGTAAGGAGTGTCTGCTACACCTGGAGCCACACTAGGAGGACAAAATAGAAGAAAGTAGGAGTCCAGAGAAGGAGTAAAGCAATCAGACAAGGAAGATACTAAGAGGGGAAAACAGAGGCAACCGAATCCCTGAAATACCTGTAAGAGCCCTGTCTAGGGGGCTCAGAGTCTGGTTGGCTTTCATCATCATCTGCCTCATCCTCCTCATCCTCCTCCTCTTCTTCCTCTTCCTCTTCTCTGTGATTAGAGGAGGGGGCCGAGGGATGAAAGGGAGGATGTATGTGGCAGGAGGAAGGGAGTGGACATTTGGAAAGAGACAATGCAAAACCGCAGATGGTTGGCCCAGGGGAGACAGCGCACAGAGACGAGACAGACGAGACATGCTTGTCAGAGAATGCACTGGAGATATTAGTGCAGAAGAGCAACAAGCAATGACAGATGTTAGCAGATGTTAACAAGATTACTGTGACGACATCAAAAAAAAAACAACAACAACAAAAAACAAGCAATGGATGTTTACATAAAGAAGCTAAGGCTACATCTTAATACACATTCAGCAACATACAGTAGCCTTTTATTTAGGGTATGGACACTTAAAAGTTAACAGGATTTCTGTGATGCAAAATAAAAATCATACTATTATTTTTTTCTATCTTTACTGTGACAGAAAAACAGACAAATAGATCTGGGGGGAAAAAAAACCTCTAAAAGCCATAACAATCTGATCCAAATAATTAAAAATACTGAACCTGTCTTGCTTCAACATGATCGTAACCAACATTTCTTTTTGCATTTCAAAGCTGCCAAAAAATAAATATATTTTTTTTAACTTTGTTGGAGTATTCACCTTAAAGACACTGCTCCATTCTAAAGCATGATGGGAAATATCGAGAGAAATCAGCCGAGATCCAAGGCAGAGAATTATGAACCTTTAGCAGCCAGGCTTATCCTTAGGTACAAGTTTCTGCCAGAAAATGCCACAAACATCTATTCAAACATCAATTTCAAAGTATAAAAACTAAGGAGATGAAGTATTTGTGCCTGAGATGAACAGCAATACAAATCTGGCTGAGTTGCATCTATTCTGTCAGCAGAAACGTGAATAAATGTCAGCAAACTATTCTTAGGAACTGGTGATAGGACACCCAAAACCTCATACAATGCAAAGCAAATGGCGACTAGCAAACATTAAGGAAATCTCTGTACATTTCTGAATTCAATGGTTTTAAAGAAAAATATGACATTGATAACCCTTGCTAACCTAAAACAGGAAGCATTTACTGTGGTTTTATTCATTGGCAAACAGCGATAGATGAAAGTGAACACTTTCAAATATCTGACACGTTTTAAAAAGAATATTGAACACTTATACAACTGGGATCCATTTTCTTACCTTTGAAGCATATATGATAAACAGTTTGGTTCATCTGTTTAACAAGTAAATTTTTAGATCCATGTATCATAAAAAACAACACTAACACAACAAAATGACAAATTTTGGAAAAATCAAATGGGCTTAATTTAATAGCTAGAGTTAGACCTGTAGGACATATCTGGTTTAACTAATAATCATCATCAGACACACAACTCTCCTGCAAATGTGCTTTTTGAATCCCTTCAGGTTGTCTGGATTTCATTAAGAATATGGAAAATTGTGATCCTCAAAGGCAGCTTGAATTTCCTGTGGTAGGATGGAAGAGGATAGGCTGGTATCAAATGTCCTGCTGGATTGAATTTAGCAAACCTTAATACCAGAGTTCAACCGAGAACATGAGTCGGTATTCTGCTTTGGATTGCTTTAACGTTGTACCTTAATGAGACATAGTCAAAATCAAAGTGGTGTCTGTTTGCTGTAGAGTCCAATAAAAAGGTTGAATAAAAGTTCATGTAATTTTCACCACAAGATCACTTTTGAACTCGGTGCTTTAAGTAATCGTCCTGTTTAAGGTCCTAGCTCTCTCCTTGAAGTAAACCTGACATAAAGCACAGCACATCCAGTTTATATCATGAGTTTAGAGCTGCTTCCTGTTGCCATCTGTTGCAAGAGAGAAGCTCTGTCATTAAGAAAATTAATATAATGTTCCTTAACAGCAGATGTCTCTTATTCCCTCCTTCGAATCATAATATATTCTCTGTTTTGCCTCTGAATAGTGTAGATGGATCTGCTCAAGATGGGATATTTAGAGCCCAGAAATTAACCCACAAACCATCCCTTTTAAAAAAAATATCCTCCATCTTTTCTCCTCCTTTGTTTCCCTTGCCTCACCTTTCACTGATGTCTTCATGGCCACCAAAGGGCAGGAAGCTGCTTGGAGATGCTGGGGTGGAAGTATGCTCTTTGTTATTCTGAAGGGAATGCCTCCTGCTCCTTCTTCTCTCCAGGCCTCGTCTCTCATTGGTGCCACCAACGCTAGCCCTGCGGCGGTCCTTTCGGGCACACAGGGGCAACTGGGCCTCTTCGTCTCCATCTTCGTGGCGAAGCGTCATCTTAATCAAACAAACATAGTTGAACACGCTGATGAAACAGTCATATAACCAGAAGAATTAGGTGAGAAGTAAATCAAATTATGTTGAGTTGTATTTTTCAGTCTGCAGTGAGTAGTTTCTGACCTCATAGATGTTGAACTGTTCCACCAGGTCCAGGTCAGTACCCTTTCTGCTTAAGTGTCTCCGGGCCGTGGCTTCGATGCCCTGCTCCTCAAGACAGTCCACCATGTCATAGTAGGAGTCCTGATCTGAAAGAGCTGCCAGAGTCTGAGAAAAACAGAGCAACACATAAAAAAGGTGTCAGAGATATGGCCTCTTTTGTTATATAATATTGTCGCTGTTCATCTTAAAAACAACACGTTCTCCCTGCACATGAGTGGGTTCTCTCTGGGTACAGCGCCTTCCTCAAAATGTCCAAAAGTATGACTCTTAGGTCAGCTTGCATCTCTACATTGTCTTTAGGTGAAATTTTACGTTTGCATAGTTGGATGTCTTTGTGTTTTGCCCTACGACAGACTGGTGACCTGTCCAGGGTGTACCCCGCCTTTCTTCCATAGACTGCTGGTGATAGGCACCAGCCCCACCACAAAAGAAAATGGATGGATGGTTTATATAACAAAGAGTCATCAGCTAATCTGAGCCAAAGCACTTATGGAATAATTATTGCTCATATAGAGTAATAAGTTTGTGAATTTTACTTTATATTAGAGTAAAGTCTAATGTTCACTCAATCTTTCAACCCCACTACTTTTTTATGTCTTGTAGATTTTGCTGGGTTATAAATATTTGGTTCAATTATAAGGACTAAATGGAATAATTGTTGCTTTCATGTTTTAAATCTATAGCCACATAAAAACAGTGAAGGTTTTAAATTCAACAGGTGTTTTTTAGTAGATTATTGATGGGAACTGAAGAAAAAAAATCATTGTACTGTAAAAAAAAATGAACGCGTTTTAAAGTTTTTTTTATTTCAAGGACATTTATATGTTCCTATTATGCAGTCATTGCTTGTTTAAGCTTTTCTTAATGACTGTGATTAACTAAATTAAAAAAAGATGTTTCCTTTGCCGTTTAACATAATAAATATTCAGATTCAACTGCTGACTACTTTGTTTTTACTAATTTTCCTCTGTTCAAGATAAAAATGTTAGACTGACTTTGCATCGGATTTAATCTGACAGAGAAAGTGACCCCATGAGTCTGATCAAATTACATAAATAATGCTACTTTACAGGAAACACTTCTATAACTAAAACAGTCTTTATCTTAAGAACTCTTAACCATAGATATATAAATTTATTATAATCCATTACATTGTGTACATATTAGAAGGCATATTAGGGAAATCCTCTTGTAAAACAATGTGTTAAGTTGTTATTACAGTCTATATACTGACCTTGTTAATGAGTGTCATGGCAAACACCAGCAGCTCGGTATCCACACCATCCTTCTCCTCCAGGATCTCCATGACATTTGACCAAAGTTTTTTACCTGTACAAAAATGTCACACAAGGAATCATTGAAAGACTCAAAAAAAAAAAAAAAATCTGTATGTTAGTATTTACAAAGATGCTGCTAAATGGAAAATACATCTCTACCAATCCATTTGTCCATCTTAGAGCACCAAAAACGACGATCAGTCTTCTGGTATTTGTAGTGTTAAAAAAAGGAGATTGGCTACATCTTCATGCCAGGATCCTTGGGATCATTTTCAGTTTTCCTCCAAAAAGCAAAGTAGCAATGGTTTCACACTGAGGTGAAACAGAATGATATTTAACCCCTCCAGCACAGAGGGCCAGCCCCTGCTGCTGGCTCCACAGGACAATGATGGGCTTTTAGAGCAAGTAGTTAAAGCTCACTAAAGGAGGAGCTACAGGTTTTTTTATGAGTAGAGAACAGCCTTAGAGTAGCTGAGGGCAGCTGATGTGATCACGTCTTCTGGGTTTCACTCCTCAGCTTTTACTCTTCAAAGAGGTCTCTAGGTGTGTGTGTGTGTGTAAGTTTGGCAGCATTAATTGGTCAGCTCTGTCTTTGCTCAAGCTTCAAAACAGCTACAGGTTTAAGGTTGCTAAGTATTTCAATTGATGTCTGAGTATCTGAGGTGACGACATCCAGGTGCTCAGAATAAGCAGAAAACCAATGAAGCCAGACAACTTCAAGCAACTAAATAGGCTCTGAAAAGTTAGTCAGATTATCTGTCAGCTGGATTTAATAACATTTAAAAGGAAACTCTTAGAATACATAACTGCATTAAATTGTGGATTTTAAGTAAATATGAAAAAAGGTAGTTAATTCAACATGATTTTATGCAGGACTTTTAAATAGTTCAAATTTTAACGACCCATTCAAACACTTTCAATTTTAATTTTGGTGTTTATCTTTTTTTATATTTTCTGGTGTCGAAGGAAAGTTACCAAATAGATACACTTAAATGAAGTTGATTTTGATTTCTTAAAGGGAAATTAGTCGTTTTTGATTTATGAAGTGATTAAAAATATTCAGCAGATTAATACAAATAAAACGTTTAGGCAAAGGCTGAGGCACCACGTTACTAATATTTACACCAAAATATAATAATATTTGTGTTTAGAGTTCAATTTATAGTATTTTTCCAATCTTATTGGGCCTTTACCTCCTTTGGTATCCACAGTGTTCACAGCATTTATGAGCAGGACAGCATTGCTCTCTATGTACTCGACAAACACCAGCAGCAACTTGAGGGACGTCTTCACCACCAGACGAAACTATCAAAAGGGGAACATTGGAATACAAATTTACAAAAGGTTGTTTTCAAGTAGGGATGTATAGATTGGTTTTTTTATTTTATATTATACTATATTAGAAAAAAATGACCATGTGCCATTACCAGATGTTGAAAAGATAACACCTTTCTATTCACAATACTTTAACAGATCTGTGGGATCTTGTTCTTAAGGTCTTTATCAGAGATGGACAGAAGGGAAAGTGGAAGACAATCCAAGTGGCAAATAAATACTGTATTTGCAAGTTAATTTTTAATGTGTGGGACCTGAAATATAATATTTCAGTAAAAATTGCATCTTGATTTGGTCTGGAATATAGCAAACACTAATAGTACAACGGAGTGCTTTATATTTGACTTTGAATATTTCTGACATCTGATCATCAGTAATAACTACAGTATTAAAGATCTATTAGTATTTTAGAATAATTTACAGCATGATTCTGTTAAAAGAAGTGGTAAACTACAATTCTAAAAAAAATCAGAAGAAAAGAATATAAGACAATCATGCATCACCTGTGATAATCGGCCACAAACAGCTCTATGCTCTACCTATAAACAGTGTTCAGAGTATTTTAATAAACGACATAAAGCAAAGGTCAAGTACTCTGTCATTATTTACATGAAAAGGTTAGTAGCTCTAAGGATAAAGGAAAACTTTCTTGTTTGTTCATTTAATTTGGCCACAAGGGGGCTGAAGTACCACAATGTGAAGAGAGGATTGAATCCACATGGAAATGAAGTTCATGATTCAATCTGTTTCGAAGTCCTCTGATAAGATTAACGAGTTCAGACTGCCGGGATGAGATTACTGAGTTTGCATTCATTGGACTGAGTAAAGATGTTTTCAGGGCTAATGGTTGTATTCCTTTTACCTTTGATCCGACCAATGTGTAGAGCCACTGGACTGTCTCATTGTGAGATATGAGGCCATTCATTCCATCCACATAGAGCATTATCTGACCTAAGGCTACGGAGAGAAAAAGAGCAGAACACAAGCATGAGATTAGGAGAAATGGATATCAGGAACTGGTCCGTCTTTGTATATAAATTAAAAAGGACGACTCTCTTTACTCGACACTTCAGGTGTTAAGTAAAGATTCAAATACCTTTCTTAGAACTTATATATAGCTTTGCTATTGTCTGTACTGCTAAGTTGTTTTCACACCACAATAATACCTTATTGTATTCAAGAAAACTATGCACTCTTTAATGGATCAATGCAACTTTGGAAAATGTTTCATTGTGAAAGACTAGCAGGACACAAACACTACAAATCAGCACTACTTCTTTACTTTATGAAATTATACAGGTTAGGATATCTTCTGCAGAGAGCAAAACACAGCACAGAGTGTGTATTCTTTACCTAAAATATTAATTTATTGCACACTTAGCATTGATACTGCAATTTGCAACTATGTGCACAACCTGTAAACCCAGAGACTGTTTACTGCAGCTCCTTATTCAGAAGCTTTTGAATAAATCCAGAGCAACAGGCTGTTGCTAATGAGATGGTTACAAAAAATAACATGCTGGTATGAAGGTGCAGCCTTGGGATGAGCCTAGGTGTAATACAGTGATAATCCATCCATGGTGGACCACAGTCTGGGAACCTTTAATCTCTTAATACTGAGGGCACAGCGTTCTTAGTAAATCCCAGAATGTTTGTCCCAGAACCTGTGAAGAACAACCATGTTCAAGGCTGATTTCTTGACTTGTGCCAGAGTTTTATGTGTTTAAAAGACAAAAAAAGATATAGAAACCACCAGACTGAAAATGTAGGCAGCTTTCAAAAGTGAACTCATGTCATTAAGGGTAATGTACAACCTAATTCATATTTTCCATGGTTGCTTTCACAGCACATATGTTGGGCTCAGGTGGTATCTGGGTTTTAAATCAGATGTTTAGATGCAGTGCATAAAAAAGCCATATAGCAGAAATAAAATCTCACTAAAGCACTCCTGCTTTAGAGGGGTTGAATGTTTTTGCTAAATGCCAGAATATTCCAAAGTCTACTTACATTTCCTAATTAGCTGATATAACTTACTTTTAAACTATTTGATTTGGATCACAAATGTTGGTTATCCCCCTGCAAATTTTCACATTACTGTGTTGGAATTTGAACCCATTCCATTTGACAGAACTGGTTTAATCAAATAAAGTGTGAAGGCTGACTTGCTTGCACACACCGTTTCAGTTCTGACCACAACATTTTCTATTGGAATGAGACCAGGCTTTGGGTGTCATCTTTTGAACTTCAGATTTTCCAAATTCCTGTTCAGAAATACAAGTAAATCCTATAAAGCTGGAAATTGGAATGGGAAAGTCACAGCTAGCCAAGCAGTCTCAAGGATTGTTTAAAATATGACTGTTCTCATATAAAATCTAATGCTAGTAACTGATATGAAATATTTATTCATAAGTCTGATAGACTGTATCCCATTGAGACAGTGCCATACAAAGCCTTGTGAAATGTGTAATTGTGGGAATGTTCCTTCTGTTTTTTTAATACACAACATCAAAACAAATGACAAATTTTCAAACATGCAAATTTCAATCTTGACTGTGACATTATCCAGAGCTCCACCTTCTGATGCAAACTAAATTCAGATATGGACATGACCTCTCTAAAATGGGACATTGTTGTGCTTAACCTCTTAAAACACAAATGGGTACCCTGAAACATTTGTTCAGAAAGAGATGCCTAAATCTAAGTGAGGTTTTCTCA
This sequence comes from Jordanella pulchra, assembly GCA_034780135.1. NCBI lineage: Eukaryota > Metazoa > Chordata > Actinopteri > Cyprinodontiformes > Cyprinodontidae > Jordanella > Jordanella pulchra. Next base: position 37,099 of record JAUZNJ010078188.1, read on the forward strand.
GCAGCTACAGACTCTAACTGAATACTGTTGGTATCAAAATAAAGCCAACAACTGTGAGATTCAATCAGAAGTGCAAATATCCCCACAGCTGCCTCATAGAAAATATGAATGTAATAAAGAAACATGTGAATAATAGTTTACTTGCCACAATATATTTGCATTATACACTATATAAACCTTTAAGAGATATATTGAATGAGGCTACAGACTTTGGAAATCCTAGATCTTACAGTGAGCGTTATCAGTGCAATAATGCAGCTAACATAATATAGAGCAAAGTTACAGAGATTTTAGTAAAGATGTGCCTAGAAAATTCTAATTTTAGCCCAATCTAAAAAAAGAGATATTTCTTGTGTTTTACTGACAACCCTTTATTTATTGACAACCCATTATTTTCAAAATACCAAATTATTTTTGACACAATTTTAATAAAGCAAAGAGAAACAGTTTTTTTCACTTAACATCCAGCACAGAAAAAAATCCCAACACACACATTTTATTAATTAAATAATCCAATTTCTATAGCACTGAGCTGTGCTCATCATGCCACAGCGCAGGACTATTTCTTTGGACGTGAAAGAAGGAAGGACATTATAAGCCCTATAATAAATTGTGGTTTTCAGCCTCCTGGCACCAACTGGAAAATCTCCTTATTGGAGTGGCATCACCACCATTGTGACCTTTAATATTGGTTGGTGTAGATATGGGTGTTGCTGTAGTTGCATGTAATGGTGTCACCTTGTCCTTAGTGATGAGCTCTAAGGCTTTGTTTGCAGTACAGACTGTTTTCTGGAACTCTTCACTGCAACAGTTCAATGAATCACCAACTCTAATAAGACAAAGTAATTTTTACACAAAGTGAATGAATTTGACCTTTGTTCAATCAACTAATTGGAACTTGGTTAAAGAGAGAAAAAAACAACCTAAAAAACCTTGTAAAGCACACTATAAGACAAAGTTGCAATTGGGTGGATTTAGGATTTAGTAAAAAAAAAAAAGTAAGAAAGTTTTTACATTATCTTTTTCAACCATGAGCGGTTCTTCTAGTCTTGTTTTTCTGTTGGTTAGATGGTTATATGGATAATTTAGGCTAAAATTATATTTTGGAATGTAGAAGGTCTCTACTTATAGCAGAGAAGAGTCCAAGCCTTCTGCTGAACAGCTAAGGGTGAGTTTTGCGGTGGCAGCTGTTTTTGGAGTTTGTTCACTTTCTGATTTAACTCTTACTCTTACTTACTTAAACTATGTTTGGTGTTCACATAAATGGTTTTTATTACAAAGAGAACCTACAGTAATAAACCAAGGGATAAAAAGCTACATCTTTCCTCCAATATGCAAGTTTGGGGCATAACAGGTTAAGTTGCATCAAACTTATTTTTCAGCTTTGTCATTGTCCATTTAGAGGACCCATTATATCCAGATGTAATGTAAACGACGATGTCTTGAAAAAAACCGTTGCAATGTTTCAACAATAGGTGCCTGTCTTAGCTGTTTTTTGACATGCATACGTCCCTATTATAGCTAAACACTTACAATGATGCAGCCACTCCCATTCTTTCTGAATAGGGATGTTTTTCAAATTTAACATATTTATTGGGATACAGCTTAATAGTTTAGGTTCTTGAAGCCTCATAGGGATGTTTTACAAAATTGAATCTTTGTGTTTGAGAACAGCTGGAAAGTATAATTTTTTTTCAAACCCATTATCAACAGGGACAAATAGCTTCTTCCTAACTGAGTGGCCTTTCTGTTTGTGTCAACACAGGACTGTTTTCATCTCCAAAGGCCAGCATTGTGTTTACCATTACTATTTTTGGGTAGTAAAGATACACTTTTGCAAACACTTGGGAGAGTTTATATATTGTTATTTTCTTTAAAAAAAAAGGTATTTCGCAGACAGAAACATCTACAGAGAGAAAACACTATATCGGAATCACTAAAAAAAAGGCAGAGGAATTACAGAACAAGAGCAAAAGAATGTATTTGAAGTGGAACATTTTTGAAAGGGTTTGTTTTTTGGCAGGATGTACAGCTTTGGGGTAAAACATGATAGAAATTCTTTGTAAATCATTGTTATGTCTTCAAAAGCTAACGTATCATAGAGGGGAAAGTTATATAAAAAAAGGTATTTTAAAAGTATAGAATTCCTTGGTTAATGTCAACAGTAGGTCAAAGAACAAGTAAGTGAATGAAGAAAATAATTTTTCCTTACAAACAGAACAATGTTATCCCCTCTTACTTTATATAAACCTCTATCTCGTGAGATGTCATGATGAAAACCTGCAGTTATGATACATTTACCTCTCTACTTTTCATGGCAGGTTTTGAAAATCTTGTATCAGCTGTAGTTAAGCCAAAATTCCCAGGTGCAGCTGCTGCATGTACATAGTGCAGAAGAGTGTGTGCTTGAAAGTGGACTCATGTCATTGTATGTTTGTGCATATTGACCGCTCTGTGCTGCTGCCGCAGAAGTTTATCTTTTATCAGGGAGGTTCAATTTATTTCAGTGTGTCAGAACAAAAGCATTTGCAAGTTAATTTCTGCTGCTAGCTCTGGAAGATCAACAGCATAACCAAAACACACAAAAAACATGCCTCCGGTTGGATTACTTTGCAGACATTTATCTCTTATGTGCACCTGTAGAAAGTATCTGAAGAAGTGATGTGTGGTTTTTTAAGGAATGTCCAATGCAAACAGACATGAAAAAGCATAGGTGGCCTTTATAGGGCTTTTAAACTTCCATTACAGTGACCTGCTAACAGATGAGACTTTTTCTGGTACGCATAAGATGAAATACCTTTCAAATCACTCTGACACATCAAAAGACATTAGTAAGAAAAAGAAAATCTAACAGACAAAAAAATGGAAAATGGATTAATATATGAAAACCATTATGAACCACAGTAACATCACATATGTGTTTTTCTCCTTTTTCATTGATCTAAAATGCTGCTTTATGAAAACCTTTCATGACATGGGCCGACTGGGACAACAATGCAGGTGAGGAAATTTCATATCATTCCAGGACAACACCTCCTGATTAATGGAAACCACCATAACTTAAGCTGACTTTTTATCCCACCTGTTGTGGAATACATTCTACTACGGCTTCACACTCGATACAGTACCTGTGGTTCCAAAAGCTCCTCCACTTTCCTCCATGTTTTAGGTATTTTCTTGCTGACACACACCTGTACTATATGAATGAGCGATGACCAGGCGTCCTGCAGCAGTCGGTGGAAACTGAGGAGGGCTTTCAGCGATTTGAATCAGGCGTACTGCAACAGAGGGATAACCTGCCCTATGCTATAACTTTGATTAACTTTAATCAACCCCCCTGCCACCCACGTCTTTAATTTCCCTTTTTCACCAACCAGTGCTGAAGTAATTACTGGCTCTGCCACAACATTTAACACTTGTAGTTGTACTTTTTTTCTGGGTAATATTTACAGTTTTTAAATAAGTTCACAATGTGCATTTTATGGAATGTGTACCAGCACATTCTTACTCCCAACTCATCAATTACTGATGCTTGGTCAAACCCTATCATATATTGATGTCCAGGGTAAATGGCATGGACATTGTATTTTGTAATGAATGCCTTCAGAGGACCCAGAATTAGATTATGCAGGGTTACCTTGAGGGACAGACCAGTGATTGTTGTTGGAGATGAATCCGGGGTCAGAACCGGGAGGACAAAGATCACAGAACAAATTAAAACAATATCCATAGCCAGAGTAGAGAACTGAACCAGGGTCAAAGCAAGGTGGTTTAGATGTAAGAGAGGAATCCAGATCAGAATCCAGAGACAGAGTCAAAGACAGGATCAGGGTCAGAGGCTGGTTCTGACCCTGGTCCTGTCGGAGGTTGGAGATCCGTGAAGGACCCAGAGCAGAAACAGTGTCAGTGCATAGAAACAGGTCAGAATCCAAAAAGCACAAAACAGATCCGAGAGGTGCTCAGGCTGGTTCAGAGAATCAGGAGGCAATTCAGGTCAGAATCAGACAGGCAGGCGGAAAGGAACGCTGGATAAAATTTACCAAAGCTTGTAATAATCTGCCACCAGATTCTGGTCTGAGCAAGGCTTATAAAGGCAGAGAAGCAGGTGGAACTGATAAGAGGGTTGATGAGGAGCAGGGCAGAGGAGCCAGGTGGAGGTGATACAGTTGAATAGGCTAGCACTGGGACACAGATTTATTAGATGTTTTTTATTTTTAAGAACATTTTAGCCTACAGAGTTATTGTTAGTAGTTTTAGGAGTGTATGGTTACATGTTTACTAGTTTTTATTCAGGTTTACGGGTTAGACAAGCTGTCATGCACCCTGTGCGTCAAAAATGATGAAAGGGGTAACTCATTGTGCTAGTAAGTGACAGGGGCTTGACCAAGTGTCAATATTTGATGAGTTGTGAGGGTGACTGTGTTGGTACCAAAACTCGTTTTGATGTAATTCATTTTTTTACATGATGCTTTTTTTCTATATTCACGTAGCTTTAGTTTTTCTAGCAAATTTACCATGTTTCTTTTACTTTCATTTTTACTCTATTCTCCCCATCACTACTGTTCATTCTGGGGCTCCTTCAAAATATCGCAAATTAATGAAAAATAAGCTGCATTCAAATGCCCACCAAATCTTTTAGAATGTGATTTGTACTGAAATTTTGAAAACCATGCTTTTTTATCCAATGCAACTTGGATATTATTTATTTTCCTCCTTTGATTGAGTGATTTAAACTTAAAAAAGTAACCACAGACCTATGAAGTACAGGAGACAGAACCTGATCCCATGTCTGAACTGGAATTGTGAGAGAATGACAAACTTAAAACAACTAAGGTCTGATGGAAGTGTTTCTTCTGGGCCTCTCCCTCTCATAAACCACAGTAATTATCTTCCACAGCCCCTGGAATGTGCAGGAAGGGCAGCTCCATGACCACTGCTGAGGTGAGAAGTGCTCTGAGGTCTGAGGCTGGACCATCTCAAGACGCATGTAGATTCTCCCATAAATATCACAGATTATCTATAAAGAAGTATTTCTTGCTTATACCTGCAATGTTTTTTTCATTTTAATTTCAAAGTTCAAATAAAAAGCTTCATCCATACTGACTTGTCAGAAAAGAACGTTCATTTTGCAGGACATTGGGTTATGGTCCAAGTCTTCATCTAGATCACTGCAACTTAGAGTCTAGAATATTTCACTTTAAAGAGATGTCGCAAAATATCACAATCAGTTTCATGGCATATATTATATAGAAAAAGAAGGAAAGAAGGGAAGAAAGAAGGAAGGAAAGACAGACAGACAGACAGACAGACAGACAGACAGACAGACAGACAGACAGACAGACAGACAGACAGACAGACAGACAGACGGGAAGGAAGGAAGGAATGAAGAAAAGAAGGAAAGAAAGAAGGAAGGAAGGAAAGGAGAAAAAAACAAGTCTGGAAAAACAAACATGTCATTAGAATCTATCCCACATTACTTTAAAGCTTGACACTGTGGTTTTAGGTCAACATTTTTATTTTGAAAAAACACAGTTTAATTGGTCGTGTGAAAGGAATATGGTTATAGAAGCATTGAATAAACTCCCTAAACTGACTAAAACTTAACTAACTGGAGTTAATATCGACTTTAAAACTTCCAATTGAATCTAAAACAAAGATCAGTCTTTCACTAGGCTACTCCAAAACCTTAATTTAATTTTTTTTAAGTTATGTATCTGTGTTTTTGTGGATCATATGTGGTGCATCAAATTTGTATACGTAAGCGAGCCTACCACGTAACTGAGCCCGGCTGATGATGTCATGTCCCTTTAAAAACCATGGAGTTCCTATTTCCTCCGTCCATAAGGTAGATGTGCATTCTCTTCAGCTGAAAAACCCCGTCATGCTGTCCTTCCCCCCCGGAGAATCTGTGCCCTCTTTCCTTTGTACTTTATCAGCTTGTGGAACATTGCTAGTTAAGGCTCAACCAAGGACAGATATAATATTTTAGAGAATAGAGGTTGAAGCTGGTTGACCATAAACTAATCTATGAAATCAGGAATTGGTTAGAGAAAACTGCACATCTAAAAGAACACGTACTTTATGTAGTAATGCTTTAACTGGCGTGTGAAGTTTCATAATTTAAGTTTAAGAGAAAAAGCCAAGAAACTTTATTTGATGATTATGTTGAAAGCAGACAGATTTCCTTTGTTTTTGACATTTTACCTCACTACATTCAGTGCCCAGGGCTAAGGTCTGATTTACAGTCAGAATGCCATAAAAAGACAAGTTTACTACTCAGCCCTTACTGTATATGATCTGGATTAGAACACGATTGTGGGTTGCCTTCTATTTGTTAGTCAGCTAATCACCCAGACCATTAGAGCCAGACAAAGTGCCTCTGCCAGAGCAATTTCAGTCACCGTGCCGTCTGCCAGACTTACACTGAGCCCCATAAAGTAAAACAACTGGGGGATACTTCCATTTTCAGGCGTGCATTTCTTTGGCATCTGACAAAATTTGGTGTAGGCCATAATCCTTAACAAAATCTCCAGAGACAAACAAAAAGAGCTAATGGAACATTAGCATTAGGTAAAGCAGGAGAGTTTCACTAATATTTGGCTGAGCAAGTACTACAAATCTAATGAACATCAGTGGTGAGGAGAACTCTGGAGCAAAATCAGTAAATGGACGTAAAAGAGGATTCAAACATTTCTCTACTTTTATCAACCTTAGATGTAAAAAGCTGCAAATATAGAGGTTCCGCTTATGTTCAAAATAAATGAAATGGACAATGAACAACTGGGAATATTGCCAATAGATGAGCTCCTGCATTTGATCCCTACAAGACAGACTTTGGCAAACTGAATTACATCCACCCACTTGTAAAGTGAAGTGAAGGATGGGCTGTGATAAACTCTGAGTGCTCTCAGTGCTCAAATCAAATCAAATAAAAAAAAATAAAAAAAAATCAATGGCATGCGGGAATAGGAGTCAGATGTAAAGCTTTAGAAAATGTTAAAATTTCCAGCATTCTGGAAGATTTTATTCATTTATATGTTGGGTATAGATGCCAATGCCAAGGCTGATGAAGCATGAACTTTGTGAATTTATCAAATCTATTAGACCTACGATATAATTAGAGCATTCTAAACTATTTTATTGACAAACACGCTTTGAGAAGAGACTGCAATTCCCGAGCCAGTGCGCTTGTTGAGGTTTAAAAAAAATATTGACAGATTCAAGGGGGAAAACTAAGACGAGGCCAAATATAGGTCAGGCAGGTGGGGTGGGATAGGATCCAGATGCAAGTTCCTTGTTAACATGAGGGCCAAAAGGAGTGTGCTAAGATGGGAGAAGCATAAATAAGCCTTATGTTTTAATAAAACCACATTTACATATGTTAATATATATTAGAGAAAAGATTCAAAGTCATTAAACTACAGGGTACTTTTTGTTTTAATAAAGCAACATGCCTTTCAATCAGCTGTCCGAAAGAATAAAGCTGAGAGGGGAAAAAAGTATTGGCACTTCCTGCATTGAAGTTGGGACATCAAGAGAGCAGGAGGAATTAAGTCTCCTCTCTTCCAAATGAAGCCATCCTGTCGGCCCGAGAATAGAAAGTGAAGTTACTTTAATGAGTAAAAATATAGAACAAAGAAAACCTAAAAGCTGTGAAATAAATATTTCATAGCAGTGTTCTGAATAAGGCATTTTTATGAAAACTTTCCAGGCTTGTTTTTGAGTGTATTTTATTTTTTTTGTTTGTGTGTGATTGAGTCAATGTATCTCAAGAGATAAATGTTTTTGACAAAATCACTGGTGAATAAATACTAATAATTCCTATTTGACAAATGTTAACTTTTTGTTTTTATTCTTTTTTTTTTAAGTTGCTCAGAATCAAGAAAACCTGTCCTCACATCTGACATCCAAGCAAGGATTAAAACATTTAAAATAACTAAAGCCTCAACAAGCACCACTGAAAATAAAACAGCTGGGACAGCCCAAAGCATGAAAGAAGGGCATAATTTAGTTTTTTTTGTTTGTTTGTTTTTTTTTTTGAAGACATGGACACACAAAGAAGAGTCACCACATGCAAGTTTAAAAGGAAAACTGCTACATTAACTATTTAATGCAATCAACTATCTAGTGTTGCTACATGAGAGTGCAGCAGGAGAGATTGTTGCAAATTCAGCAACTTGATGCAATCACATTGTAAGCTAAAATGGCTTGTGTTGTTTTATTATAGACAACTAATTGATTAATGTATATGAACTGGATCTACTTATGTAAAATACCATGAGATAAATTGCGGCTGTATGAACAAACTTAAATTCAATATCCTTTCTGTCTGCTGTGTAGCTGTATTCCAACACCTGTTGCACACCACTGTCATTCTAACGTTTATTCTAATGTTTCTAATCTTATTTTTCTGTGTGCCTATGACAAATGCATTACATGGATGATCTTCAAAATATGGTATCAGTTACATTGTTACAGCTGCATCAAAACACATGTTTTTGTCTCTCTGAAGAATTTCTTAAGTTAAAAATGAGCAACAAAATGAAGCCAAATTAATTTAGGTGTCTTTGAAAACTGGTTGCAGACAGGCTTCTGTAGGCATTTCAGCAACAACTGATCCTGAACAACCTTTTGTCATGATCCGGCCCTGGTGCACCTCTTTGTTTTTCCCACCAGATGGCGACAGGGGCAAATGGGTGTGCGGTGTGGCTCCTGGTAACGCAGGTGTTTCCCATCAGCGCTCATCACCTCCAGATTATATCTTCCTGCTGCAATCAGTAGTTGGGGCCGAGTGTTTGAGATTTGATGGTTCTGTAGGGAAGTCTGGACGCCGTCTACTCCTGGCTTCTCCTCTCAGACTCCTTCCTCGTGATGCCGTGGTGTTTACCCACTGGATGCCCGAACTCTCTGACTACTTCCTCATTGTTCATCTGGATCCTCAAAGCCCTGCTACTGACAGCAGCACCGCTTCTGGACTCTACCATCCGTCTGAGCCGACCTGTCCGTTTCCCACCACACACCTCCGTTGCCTCTGGACCCATACTGGAAACAAAACCCCGGATCTTGGTAACACTCTCCCTAAACTGACCAACACCAACCGGACAGTAAGAACCGAACCAAACAACTTTAAGTGCTCAGTTTTCCCATCGACCATGAACTCACTTCTTACTCTCTTCCTAGTGACTGCATCTGCTGACCAAACTCTTTTCCACCGGACCTGGCTTGTGTTCTCACCACTCTGTTCCTCTACTTTCAATAAACGGTTAAAATATAAAGAGTACTCCTGTAGTTGTGTTCAGCATGTTGGTTCGACAACTCAAAAAGAAACCCATCATGACACCTTTCTTGGGTTCATACCTTGTTTTATGTTTACAGAAAACAACGTGAAAAAAATATCAAACTAACATGACTTATGCAAATAAAATATGTTGAAGATTTCAGAAGAAGTAAAAAAGGGAGCTGTCTGGTCTAAAAGTAAAAATGATAAAAGTTATTAAAATCTGTTGTCCCTACTTTTTGGAACAGAACAATAATGCAGTATTTGCTTATTGTTTATCTTTAGCCAAAATAACAACTCAAAATATTATCATTTTGACAACAGCTGAAATAAATAGGAGGAATTAAAATATTGAAAAAAAACAATTGTGCATATACTTCCACACAAGATGACTGGGTTTTATCAAGCATGAAGGAAAATGAACAAAGACAACATATTTTAACAGGGAAATGAGGATACAGGAAAATACAATAAGAATAAAGTACTATGGATAAAATCCAACGTTATACAGTGTAAAACAGAACTAGGACCGATAATGTAATGAAACATACAGAATAAATAATTTAGCAATTCACATTTACTTATTTGATCAATGTCAAGTCTTTAAGCTTGTCACTTAGATTGTTACTGTTAAAGGCAATGTTGTAATATTTCTAGACATCTCAAAGATGTTTGTATGTGCAAAGCAGTTATATTACAAATATTGTAATACAATGCTGAAAATAAAGTTTGCAAAATCAATTATCCTGTTTGTGGACATGAAACCTGTTTTTTACAAGCACTGCTGGGGGAGGTACTGAAGTAAGGTTTGCAAAGGGTATAAAAATATACAGCTTTTGTTACTGACCTTTAAGGTGATCTCAAAGAATCTCCAAAGCCAGTCTTCTTCATAATGCTCTTAGCAGAGTGCTAACATTTCAATGGTCATATATTCTTCAATATTCTTTTTGATTTCTACAAGTTTGAGATCAGTGGATTACACTCTTTTGGCAACTGTAAATAACAAAACAGCTAAGAATAGACTTGCTCGAGGATTATGGCCTCTCACAGAATATTGAGGTCGTTAGCACAAACTCACCAAAACTGGACCAGAGTTTCCAAAACATAAATTAGCCTTTAGTGTGGGTTTCAGCTGCATCAATCATGCTGTACCGTTAGAATAATGTGGAATCAACATGAAATTATGAATCCATCTAGCCTTGTATCTGTAGCTCCAGTGGTTTAATTGAGAGGGGGATCATTTCCTTGGGTCCTTAGTAACACCTTAGTATCAAATCATTAGTGACTACAGGGGGACAATAAGTATACTGTACTCTGATGGACTCTATGGCATCTGCAATGTGGTGGAACCAGAGGTTCACCTCATAAAAAAATTTATGTGGATAACTGACACGATTATAACACCATGGATATCATGAAGCTATTAATCTTTGAGGACTCCTTTTAAAAAAAAAATGATAAAAAAATATGCCAGAAAGAATTAAGGTATTTCTTAAAACAAAAGACTAAACTAAATGGCAAATGTGCCTACAGCTTATATTTTTAGTTAAGACTAAGCAACCTTGACCTTTTTAGTTTTTTTCTATGAGTAATAGTGAGATTTAAGTCTTTAAAAAATATGCTGGATATTAGATAAAAAAACCCTCATTAGTTTCCCAGATGTTAAGGCTTCTGGTGAGACAACAAGATCTTTGCAGGAGAGCTCACGTTTGCTCCAAACGGTCTGTCCAGGTTTTCTTTTCACCATATCTGATTAACTTATCTTCTCCCTCGACACCCCTCCAACCTAATCACATAAACTTGTGAACCCAGCACATACATGCCGACACATTTATGCAAAAGAAACACGGCACAGCTCAGACCAAACGGAATTGTTTATCCAGACGATGGGACATCGTAAAGGTTTCCTCTACAAAGCAGACAACCTATAACACAGCCAGACAACGCAATACGCACTGTTTCCAAGAATGGCTTCCAACACCGCTGTTAACTCAACTGTGCCTGGGTTTTCACTCAGAGCGCAGTAGTCAAAACAATGATCCAGATTCTAAATTAAGAGCACTATAAAGAGACTAGCATGTAACGGTATCATGGAAAAATGTGCCGCTTTTTTCAAGAACACATGATTACATTCATTCGTACACATTTAAAGGCAGCCTGTAATCTGGTTTCAGTTTATCTGTCAACTATGAACATACAACATTTGACAAAAGATTTTAGCAGTTTTTATTTATCTCAGCACAACAGAGATAAAACAACTACAGCTGGTTCAGCTGCAAATGAGAATGGAAGGAAAAATGTTTGTTTACTTTTAACTTTTTGAACACACACAATCTTGGCACAGAGATAAAAAGCAAAGTGCAGATGTGTCACTCCTTGGCCAAGCGACCTGCCACATGTACTTTTTGTACCATGACAGCCTGCCAGAGACACACACAAACAAAATGAGTCTAGTGTTTTTAGGTGCACTCAAAACATAGCTTGCCACAGAAATCCCAGCCAAAAGCTGAGCTGAGGCCTTGCATTAGGATGAGTGATCCAGGTCAAAAACTGTTTTAGGAGGCAAAGACTTGACTGGAACACAGTTCCTTTTTCTTTACTGACGTTTCTTTAAGAACCTCCTTCCACAAGGGTGGAAATGACGACCATAACCTAAAAGCCATGTCATCAAAAAGAGAAGATCTTGAAACAGTAGCAACAAAGCAAGAGACATGCACACTTCAAAGCATCGAAAAAAACCCAGGATGAGATGAAGGATAAAAATGAAAAATAGGGCTGTAAATTATTTCACGCAGTTTAACCTCTGGATCTGGCTTGTCCGGAAAACTAGTTCTATCTGCTGAAGCTATAAATACTATATGTACCTAACAGCATAAATCGGCAGAGATGAGATATTGCCTCCTGTTTGGCAATTTATGGAGATGTTCCCACAAAATGTATCCAAGATGGCTCTGATACACAGTGTTGTTAAAAGTATTTTCACTTTCAATTCACTTGTTTTTGGTGTTTTATTATGTAACATTCACATGTTTTAGTTCATCAGTAAACATTTCAATAGCACACAAATATTCAAGTATGAACCAAAAGTTTTTAAATAATGATATTTATTGGGGAAAAGGCTATAAAAAACAGAATAGACTAGGATAACTTGCCATAATGATGGAAAGATACTATATTCTGTAAGAAAGATTAAAGGTGAATGTCCAACCATTACTTTGTGATCTTAAAGCAAAGCAGCACAGCATGAAAATGACCCCAAACACACAGCTATGCTGTGGGATTAGCCTAGTCAAAGTACAGTCTTAAATGTGTATCACATGCTGTGGCTTGATCTTAAACACACTGTATTTTCACAAAACATCATTTAATATAACTAATCTGAAAAAAATTCTGGAAAGAATAGTGAGTCCTATGACAAATGCTGACTGAAAGTTGTTGCTGCAGATTTCATTTACAATATTTTATCAACTGGATATTTATTTTTTTACACAGGCCCAAGCTGTTGTGGATAGGCCTTCCCCTTAAAAAATGACAGACTTTTATGTGTGAAATTAACACAAAGTCTAGAAAAATCTGAGGGAGGGAAAGTTATTCATTGGATTGTAGGTTTAAAAGAAAAGGAGGCAGTTTCTCTTAATTCCCATGTTCCAAAAAAGTAAATATTTGTTTCCACTGCAGCTTAAAGATAGCAAGTGTTTTGTCAACAAATGCATGCAAACAGAGATGGCATGGGCTTTGGGAAAGCACAACTGAAAGCAGAGCTTATAAAGAAAAATGTCAACAGAGAGATTTTCAAAGAAGATAATAATTGTTTCAAGTTGACTGTAACTGATGCATTTTTAATCCCCCTTCTTTGTCTGATACTCCTGTTTTTAGTAGCAAATTAAACCAGGTTGTTATTATTTTTGCTTTAATGGATTCTGCAAATGGAACAAAAATTCAGGAAGAAGTGTTGGATTCAGCTCTCCCAGCCCATCTTCTTGTTTTCCTCGTCATAATTAGTACCAGAAGGAGTCTTTTTCTTACCACACTGAAAAACCTTAAGCTTCCTGCTGAAACCTAGCTGACCCTTTACACAGGCTGCTTTTATTTAAGGCTGTGAAAGCACTTACTGGGCTGTCAACAGTGATCGGTTAACCTGCAAACATACTACGTTTGACACCTCATATACAATCGGAGTGGGCATTTCAACCCTTTAACACTATGTTTTTCTCTACAACCAAAAACTGAAATATTTTGATTTTGATTTTATGAAAAACAACCGAAATCTATCGATTGATAAGCCTTCCGGTCCCCCACTGAAGAAAAAAACATCCCCTCAGGAAGATACTGCCACTGCCATGCCTTATTTTGGAGATAAAGTATTGAGGGGGATTACTATAGCAATATTAGTTTTCCCTAACTCACAGGGCTTTGCATGAGATCCTAAATGTTCAGTTTTAGGTCTCATCCCATCAGAGAACCTCCTTCAACATGATTGCCTCGCCCCCTCGTGGCAAACTTTGAATGGGACGTCTGAGTGGGCACTAAAAGCAATGGCATGGTTTGTCACTTACAGTCTTCCCATCAGTTCACATCATAGTTTTTGTATACTGTATACCTTTGGTAGGTGAGGCGGTCCTTTTTTGTGTATGGTGAACAATAAGTGTGTCCAGCTTGGAAAGTTCAGTTTTCCAAATTTTCTAGAAAATGTTTTGCCTCTCATCTAAGAGACTTCTTCAGTTCTAACTCATGCTGGGGAGCACTGAGATTATACACTCCTGATCAAAATCTTAAGACCAGTCAAAAAATTGCAAGAATTTGCATTTTTCCACTATTGGATCTTAAGAAGGTTCTAAGTAGAGCTTCACAATGTTAAAAGAAGAAATCAGCATAAGAGAGAAAAAACCTTTTGAGCGGGGAATTAATGGAAAACTGCATTTATACTCAAACATGATGTTTTCAGCTGATCAAAAGTTTAAGACATTAGCTCAAAAAACCCCGAAAACAGAAATCAAAGTGTCAAAAAAAAAGGACTCAGTAATGAGTAGCTGCACCATTCTTGTTGATGACTTCAAACAGTCATTTTGTTGGGATCCGGAGCCTGCCGCTCCATCTTCCATCCAGCAGAGTGCGTCGTGGGTCTCCTGGGCTGGAGCCCTCTGCACAGCTGAGGGCGATCAGCTCATCAGAG